>QNTS01002989.1:106156-129986 GCA_003317085.1 Hucho hucho
CCACTCAGGGCCAGAAACTAGGATATTCACATAATTAGTACTATTGGATAGGAAACACTCTGATGTTTCTAAAACCATTAAGATATAGTCTGTGGGTATAACAGAACAGATATAGCAGGCAAAAACCTGAGAAATGTCTGTCCGGAAATCCTTTTCTTTTGCCCTCCACTCACTTTGAAGGCCTGGTAATAGAAGTCAATGGGGAATAGGACACAGGTTGCAGTACCTATGGCTTCCACTGGATGTCAACAGTCTCTGGAAAGTGTCTGGAGGAAATAGCCCTGAGGAGATCCTTATAGAAGAAGAAAGACTACAGGAAGGGAAAAAGGTAAACAACCGTGCACGTTCACGAGAACGTGAACGCGCCCAGCTTTCTTTTCCTCTTATAACGTTTCAGTTACCATCCGTGTAAAATATGATCGCTATTATTCTTAAAAGGATACATAAGGATGCATTATTAATGATATTTGATTTGTTTGTGAAAAGATGAGAGGTATAACTTGAACGTGTTCTCTTCACTGTACAACGGGCGAGTAGACTGACAATGCTTGGTGGAGTAGCTTAACATAACGTGCCAACCAAACGGAGATTCATGGATATAATGAATTACTTTTTCTAACAAAAGAACCATGGATTCTCTTGTTTGGACACTTGGGAAGCCCTCAGCAGAAGTTATTTGAAAGGTAAGCGATTTATATTAGCTGTGATATGGACATTTTGAGAACCGAGCTGGAGATGAATTTATGCTAATGTTGAAAATATGTGAGGTTCTAGCCTCAAACAATCAAATGTGGTGCTTTCGCCGTAAAGCCTTTTTGAAATCTGACAACGCAGTGATATTGCCAAGAAGCAGCGCTTTTGATGGCTATGCAACACTTGTATATCGAAGAATGTTAAATATTACGAATGTTTATTTTGAATTTGCCGCGTTATGTTTGCTCTGAAAACGATCCCGCTAGCGGGATCCGTGCGCAGAGAGGATATGAATGTACAAAGTGCTTTTCTAGAACCCAAAGTAGAGGCTTTACAATAATGCAGCAATAAGGTAATGGGTTTTACATACTGTAGGTTCGTCATGTTCCTGTGATGCTGGCATAAATGATTCAGGAGACAGGCACAGGAATGCAAAATAGGATATTTTATTAAGCCCAAATTACGACGCAACGTCGGGTCGAACAGGACCCAATGCAGCTGCCGAAGTTGCGTTGTCGTCGGACGGGCCAGTTTCCGCTGCCGAAGTTGCGGACTGACCACTAGCAGTGGCATCAGATGGACCGGTTTTGGCGGCGTCGGACGGGCCAGTTGTAGCTACTGAAGTTGCATCGTCAGACCGACCTGTTGTGGCGACCCAGTTGCAGCTGCCAAAGTTGCGGCAACGCCGGACGGACCATTCGCAGCGTCGTCGGACAGGCCATTCCCGCTGTCTCCCTTATGGTCCATTATTCTGTCACGCTGGCATAAATGATACGGGAGACAGGCGCAGGAATGCGTAATAGGGTTTTTTCGTGAATCCAAATGAAGACCAAACAAACACGTAACAAAACATAGGGTAGAAACCCAAAACAAAAGAGCGAGGAGTACCTCGAATAAATAACACAAGCGCACAATGAATAACACACGGGACGAGATCCATAATCATCTGCGCAATCCACAATGGTACGAAAGCCAAAACACACAGCACAGGTACTCACAAGCACCAACGGACATACTAACAATAATAGACAGCCCAATGGAAACCAACGGGCACACTTATACAAGTACTAATCAGTGGGAATAGGGGACAGGTGTGCGTAATGAAAGTTCCTGAGGGATTCAATTCCAGATGATTTTACAGTAACAATACATTTCACTATGACTAGCTGTCACACTAGAATTGTATCAAATGTGGAGGTGATGGCAGAATGTTTTAAACTTTGCAGTAAGTTTTTTGGCTTTGACAGTTTCTGAAATAAAAAACTATGGCAAATTGTTTTGGACCTGTCAGCAGAATGTCCGAATAGAGTTTTTCCCCAACCTAAATATGCTGGACTGCCCGCGAATGCTGTAACATTATCTAGGCTAAAAATGTCTTGTTGTTGTTTACTGTAGTAACATACATAGACTGTTCACCTGTTAAATTATGTTCAATTAATCTGTGTAGCCTATTATAACCACACTGCATATGGGATCTCATAGGCCTAAAACACAACTTTAAATACATAAAAATATATGGGGTCTGAAATTATTGATACCCTTGATGAAAGATGAGCAAAAATGACTGTAAAATAAATAGTTCAAATACTCAGCTATATTGTATGCTCAGCTATATTGAATTATTTTATACTAATACAATTGCTCAGAGAAAGAGATTTTCTCTACCCCTACCTTTTTCTCTCAAAATGTTTTATGAGTTGAATAACACATTGGGAGGGATCTTAGACCATTCCTCCTGGGGAAGAGAATTTTCACCATAGAAATGCACCTTTATAATAAAAGCATTAGATGCATAATTGCACTTGCACTAATTATTAATAATGGTGTTTTCCGCTAATGGGACATACGCGCTTATAGCCTACTACCATGTGTGCATTGCTGTGCCAACAACGTGAAGAAATAGCCAAATAGTTTATCAAAATTTTAAGCTATTCCTTTAAAGTTGCGAGCTTGCACCGCGGGACTTAGAGGTACCCAGCGTCACGGCTTCATTGCTCCAGACCACCACAAGGGGGAGTTAGAGCACTCATTATGCATCTGGGTCCCAAGGTTTTTATTTGACTAATCATATCGAGTGGTTCCAATGACGAATGGCTGACAAAACATTACGGTGAAACCAAATGTAAGTTGTTATAACATCCTAACGAGTCAAGCAAACAATTTAGAATCCTCTAATCCTGTAGCCTACTCCCGACAATCACGTTGTACAGTGCCATATTTTCCATTTCATCCTAACGGAAACCCTTAGGGTTTCGTTTTTCATTTTTCTCTGAATGGAAACCATAATATTAATCATATTACAAAAAAGGTTTTAAATCCTCTGGTAATACCAATACGTAATTCTTTCAAATGCTTCTCAAAGATGCCCTCTGGTGGTCAAACTAACAATAACTTGCAGTAACAAAAGAAATGACTGAGAATTAAATGACGTGCCACAGAATGCTGCAGAAGCATGCAGGGTGTGCTGCAGTATGACGCAACTTATGAAGGAGGAACCACTGTAAACGTTCTTATCTGTTGCGTCAGCCACATTGCATAAAAAAAATTGTTTTGATGCTAGTGGTTGTATTAATTTGGGATCTATCGCCTCCCGCAACTTTCCCAGACTATGTTTGGAATATGCATGCTCACACGCCTCATACACACACAAACTCCTGCACTCACATTTACACACACACATGCATACGTCCATATTCACAAACACACGTACATACACAAACACTCACACAGCCAAGGCTGCTATGTTACTCAGGCCCAGATACTAGGATATGCATATAATTGGTAGTATTGGATAGAAAACACTCTGAAGTTTCTAAAACTCTTCAAAAGGTAAGTGATTTATTTTATCACTATATTTGATTTTGTAATGCCTGTGCTGGTTTGAATAATATGTTGTTGTGGGGCACTGTCCTCAGATAATCGAATGTTCTGCTTTTGCCATAAAGCCTATTGTAAATCTGACAACGCAGTTAGATTACTAAGATTCAGAGCTTTTGAATGCTGTAACACACTTGTATTTCCATGAATGTTTAATATTAGGATTTTTTATTTTTTATTTGGCGCCAGCGGTCCACCGATCCCAAAGACGTTTTAAACACGGGACACTTTCTATTTCTTGAACAAAAATATAAACGCAACATGTAAGGTGTTCCATGTTTCATGAGCTGAAATAAAAGTACCTCGAAATTTTCCATACGCACAAAAAGCGTTTTCTCTCAAATTTGGTGCAAAAATTTGTTTATGTCCCTGTTAGTGTGCATTTCTTCTTTGCCAAGTTAATCCATCTACCTGACAGGTGTGGCATATCATTAAGCTGATTAAACAGCATGATCATTACACAGGTGCACCTTGGGCTGGGGACAATAAAAGGCCACTCTATAATGTGCTCTTTTGTCACACAATGCCACAGATGTCTACATTTTTGATGGAGCATGTAATTGGCATGCTGACTGCAGGAATGTCCACCAGAGCGTTTCCCAGAGAATATCATGTTAATTTCTCTACCTTAAGCCGCCTCTAACCTCATTTTAGAGAATTTGGCAGTACGTCCAACCGGCCTCACAACCGCAGACCACGTGTAACCACGCCAGCCCAGGACATCCACATCCAGCTTCTTCACCTGCGGGATCGTCTGAGACCAGCCACCCGGACAGCTGATGAAACTGAGGAGTTTTTCTGTCTTTTAATAAAGTCCTTTTATGTGGAAAAAAACGAATTCCGATTGGCTGGGCCTGGCTCCCCAGTGGGTGGTCCTATGCCCACTCATCTCCCAGTCCCTGCCGCTGAAGAAAAAAAGAACACAGCATGATGCTGCCACCACCATGCTTCACTGTAGGGATGGTGCCAGGTTTGCTCCAGACGTGATGCTTGGCATTCAGGCCAAAGAGTTCAATCTTGGTTTCATGAGACCAAAGAATCTTGTTTCTCATGGTCTGAGTCCTTTAGGTGCCTTTGGCAAACTCTAAGCGGGCTGTCATGTGCCTTTTACTGAGGAGTGGCTTCTGTCTGGCCACTCTACCATAAAGGGCTGATTGGTGGAGTCCTGCAAAGATATTTGTCCTTCTGGAAAGTTCTCCCATCTCCACAGAGGAACTCTGGAGCTCTGTCAGAGTGACCATCGGGTTCTCGTCACCTCCCTGACTAATGCCCTTCTTCCCCGATTGCTCAGTTTGATCGGGCAGCCAGCTCTAGGAAAAGTCTTGGTTGTTCCAAACTTCTTCCATCTAAGAATGATAGAGGCCACAATTTTTTGGGGACCTTCAATGCTGCAGAAATGTGTTGGTACCCTTCCCCAGATCTGTGCCTCGACACAATCCTGTCTAGGAGCTCTACGGACAATTCCTTCGACCACATATTTTATCTGACATGCACTGTCAACTGTTGGACCGTTGACAGGTGTGTGCCTTTCCAAACCATGTCCAATCAATTGAATTTACCACAGGTGGACTCTAATCAAGTTGTAGAAACATCACAAGGATGATCAATGGAAACAAGATGCACCTGAGCACAATTTTGGTATTTCTGTTTTTTTTATTTGTAATAAATGTGCAAAAAATTTTGAAAACCTGTTGGTTCTTTGTAATTATGGGGTATTGTGTGTAGATTTTATTTTATCCATTTTAGAGTAAGGCTTTAATGTAACAAAGTCAAGGGGTGTGAATACTTTCCGAATGCAGTGCATCTACTACTGTATATTGCATTTTTATTACACTGTTTATACACAACGCATATTTATATACTAGATTCTTGACATAGCTCACTCTGATGTCGTGTTATTTGGGTTGTTAATTGGATTCATTCTGACATTTCTTGATTTCTTGTTTGTGATTATTTGTGTACTTGTTTGACATTTTACTGCACTGTTAGGCACTACAGTAGTAACACAAGCATTTCGCTGCACCCGCAATAACATCTACCTAACTGTGTATACGACTAAAAAACTTTTATTTGATTCATGTGTAATAGCCATCAAATGTTGATGGGGTAAAAGTTGTAGTAGGACAGGAGCAATGCTAAGAGTTATCTCTGGGGTTTGGTGCAGGGATATGGATGACAATCTGTTACTTTAGTTGCTGATTCATGTGTAGGTGGGACTTTAAGCAGACATCTCTGATCATATACAGTACATTACAGCATAATTATCTCATATTTTAGATACCTCTCACTCTGAACAACGTCTCTTTCTTTTCAATTAAATATTAACCTTTACAAAGGTTAGCCAGAGGTTATTCTAATACACTTCCCAGAGAGTGAGCAGAACAAGCTAATCATCTGAGTCAGCTACCACAGCAGCCACCTGCTTGGACCAAAACTACTTTTACCCCTGAAGGAAGACAGAAAATTACTTTGGAGCTGAATGCTTTCTGAAGATAGGAGATGAGAAGTACGCATGGCAGGTAGGTGATTGTTGTCGATGTGGCCTGGGTGTACTCCCAGTAAACAGTCTGGAGAAGGATTTTTAGTGTCCCTCAGCCTCCCCCTCTTTGGCAAAGGCCAGTCTGGGTGAGCAGCTGCTCATCACCCACACACATACACATTGACCCTGGGCTTGACTTCACATGGGAAAGAGGGTGGGCATAGGAGGAAAGAGATGGAGGGACATCAAACATTCAGATATCAATTAATATTATCAGTTTAGGATTTAAGGATTCATACCCAGTTTGGATTCCTTTAATAACCCTCATGTTGCAATTTAGATGATATTTGAGATATTTATGACATGAGCTAATGGAATTCCATTTTCACCATCTGAGCTGAATCTGTGTGAAATGGTTTCTGGGCAACTGAAAGACATGGTTGGGTAATAACGTAAGTCTGGAAGTAACAGCAAACAGCAATAGAAAGTGTAGTATAGATACTGGTACACAACCTCATGAGCCCTCCACTGTGGGACCTGCAAAAATGTATGTGTGTGTGCACCTGCATGTGCCTGGGGGGCAGTGAGCGTTGCTTTTGAGAGAGGGTTCTTAAATAAATGTATAAAATACTGGCAAGTTGTTACACAGGCAGGGCACAGCAGTGGTAGTAAAGTGTAGGCTATTAGGGCCAAACCTCTGGAGAGTAATCTTTGACTGCAGACATGGCACCCCTCTTTGGTGCAGAGCTCTTGATTACTGTTGAACCATGCCTTAAGAGATATAATCGATCAAGTTAACGAAACACAATGTCAATAAAGGCCCTAACGAGATTCGAGCTAGCCAATAGGCTGTCTGACATCAACATGAGAAACTCTCCTAACGGAGTCACTGTCTACGGGTGTGCAGAATCACTCATGTTGCGCACAGGGTTGTTTCAGATCATGTTCAGAATCTATATGGAAACAGAAATAAGCAACTGAAGCTATGATGGAGGTCAATATATGATGGAGGTCAGGCTTCTCTATGACACAGTGAAGGACTGTCTTGACAGATTATGTGCAAGTAGAGACAAGCCAAGTACAGCGAGCTCCAAAAGTATCGGGAAAGTGACATTTTGGCTCTGTACTCCAGCACTTTGGATTTGAAATGATACAATGACTATGAGGTTAAAGTGCCGACTGTCAGCTTTAAGCGTATTTTCATCCATATCAGGTGAACCGTTTAGAAGTTACAGCACTTTTTGGACACAGTCCTGCCATTTTAGGGTACCAAAAGTATTGGGACAAATTCACTTATATGTGTATTAAAGTAGTCAAATGTTTAGTATTTGGTCCCTTATTCCTGGCATCAAGCGTGTGACTCTACAAACTTGTTTGATCTATTTGATGTCTGTTTTGGTTGTGTTTCAGATTATTTTGTGCCCAATAGAAATTAATGGTAAATAATGATATTTGTGCATTTGTAACTTTGTCACTCATTATTCACAATTCAATCAGGATTATCCGTACAATAAAAGTGACTCTAAAATTACAAAATACATTATTTACCATTAATTTCTATTGGGCACAAAATAATCTGAAACCAAAACAAACAGCACATGTATCCAACAAGAGTACCCCAAGGAGGCAGTACAAATTGAACACAAAAGACGCTGTGAATTGCTATAGATAAGGTTAGCATTAGCCAGGGCCGTGCACATACCTTTCAGATATATGGTTAGCTGGCTAGTGGCTTGTGTGGATATTTTAGTATATGATGGCTAGCAAGAGTATAAACTACCTTTGTTCCTGCTGCAGAATGAGGAAAGAATGGAGATGAGTTGGAACAAGGGTCGTTGATGCAGGTGCTTTTCTCAGTCTTTCTGCCTCTCTGCTGCATGTCTCAGCCAACCAGATGGAATATTGAGGATGTAAATCAAGTGTTAATCAAATGTTATGCTGCTGTGACAGCACTGTTGATATTTAAACTAGGTAGCTAGCTACACACAATCGTCGACCGGTGACCACAACTCAAGTCATGCATGTTTGGATACCGGGCGCGCGCAATCTCTGTACAGGGCAGACTGGGGGAAAAAAGGCAAAACCTGGGTGCGTGAGCTCTGTACAGGACAGACCAAAAGGCCTAACTTGACGACATCATGACGATTTGCGGGAAATGGGTTCAGAACAACAACAACAAAACTTTAAACCAAAGATTATAATACCAACACCAAAAAGGGCGCTTGGCAATTAGGAGGGCAAATGGCTGCTTCGTCATGTGCCCAGGAATGCAGTTTCAATTCGATTTGTGGGTATTAAATTGCAATTACCAACAGGAGAGAATCAATTTGGAGGGGAAGAAAAAGCCAAGAGCAGAAAATGAAACATATTAGAGTGTTGAAAATTCAGAGACAATTGGACAATCCAAACATGGAATGATGATACGACTCTGAACGTCCTGACCACTGGGACAATGATAATGTAAACAAGACTTGGAGTAGCGTGTGTGCATTTGTAAAATATGCATGCATGTGTGTGCTGGTTTTATAAAAAAAATCCAGGCACACTTGTGTGGGTGGCTTGTAGGCCGAAGTGAATTTTTTCCCCTCCATTGCAATAAAAATGTATTAAGGAAAGGAAAGGGTTTTTGTGAAACAGAATCAGAAGATTATGGAAATTGACCAGCTCATGCAACTAATCTGGATTACAATTCCACTGTTACCAACTCCTCATTAGAACACATTGATAGTGCTTTTGTAAAGGGGATCTGAGATAGAGCTTACAATAATCATGTTTGAATGTCTTCATAGCGTTAATAAAGCAGGACAGTTCTGATATTATTATACTGAACAAAAATATAAACGCAACATACAACAATTTTAAAGATTTTACTGAGTTACAGTTCATCTAAGGAAATCATTACATTTAAATAAATTCATCAGGCCCTGATCTATGGATTTCACTGGGAATACAGATATGCATCACAGATACATATAAAATAGGGGCGTAGATCAGAAAACTAGTCAGTATCTGGTGTGACTGCCATTTGCCTCATGCAGCGCGACATCTCCTTCTCATAGAGTAGATCGGACTGTTGATTGTGGCCTATGGAATGTTGTCCCACTCCTCTTCAATGGCTTTGCAAAGTTGCTGGATATTGGCAGGAACTGGAACACGCTGTTGTAACACGATCCAGAGCATACCAAACATGCTCAATGGGTGACATGTCTGGTGAGTATGCAGACCATGGATGAACTGGGACATTTCCAGCTTCCAGGAATGATGTACAGATCCTTGCGACATGGGGCTGTGCATTATCATGCTGAAGCATGAGGTGATGGCGGCGGATAATTGGCACCAGAATGGCCCTAAAAGATCTCATCACGGTGTCACTGTGCATTCAAATTACCATTGATAAGATGCAATTGTGTTTGATGTCCGTTGCTTATGCCTACCCATACCATAACCCGCCACCATGGGGCACTTTGTTAACAACGTTGACATCAGCAAACCGCTCGCCCACACGACATCATACACTGTCTGCCATCACCGGTACAGTTAAAACCGGGGTTCATCCATAAAGAGCACACTTTTCCAGTGTGCCAGTGGCCATCAAAGGTAAGCATTTGCCCACTGAAGTCGGTTGTGAAGCCAAACTGCAGTCAGGTCAAGACCCTGGTGAGGGCGATGAGCACGCAGATAAGCTTCCCTGAAGCGGTTTCTGACAGTTTATGCAAATACAGTGAGGGAAAAAAGTATTTGATCCCCTGCTGATTTTGTACGTTTGCCCACTGACAAAGAAATGATCAGTCTATAACTTTAATGGTAGGTTTATTTGAACAGTGAGAGACAGAATAACAAAAAACAAATCCAGAAAAACGCATGTGAAAAATGTTATAAATGGAATTGCATTTTAATGAGGGAAATAAGTATTTGACCCCTCTGCAAAACATGACTCAGTAGTTGGAGGCAAAACCCTTGTTGGCAATCACAGAGGTCAGATGTTTCTTGCAGTTGGCCACCAGGTTAGCACACATCTCAGGAGGGATTTTGTCCCACTCCTCTTTGCAGATCTTCTCCAAGTCATTAAGGTTTCGAGGCTGACGTTTGGCAACTCGAACCTTCAGCTCCCTCCACAGATTTTCTATGGGATTAAGGTCTGGAGACTGGCTAGGCCACTCCAGGACCTTAATGTGCTTCTTCTTGAGCCACTCCTTTGTTACCTTGGCCATGTGTTTTGGGTCATTGTCATGCTGGAATATCCATCCACGACCCATTTTCAATGCCCTGGCTGAGGGAAGGACGTTCTCACCAAAGATTTGACAGTACATGGCCCCGTCCATCGTCCCTTTGATGCGGTGAAGTTGTCCAGTCCCCTTAGCAGAAACCCCCCCCCCAATGCATAATGTTTCCACCTCCATGTTTGATGGTGGGGATGGTATTCTTGGGGTTATAGGCAGCATTCCTCCTCCAAACACGGCGAG
Organism: Hucho hucho; assembly: GCA_003317085.1. NCBI lineage: Eukaryota > Metazoa > Chordata > Actinopteri > Salmoniformes > Salmonidae > Hucho > Hucho hucho. Next base: position 116,669 of record QNTS01002989.1, read on the forward strand.
TTGAGTTGATGCCAAAGAGCTCCATTTTGTTCTCATCTGACCACAACACCTTCACCCAGTTGTCCTGTTCATTGGCAAACTTCAGACGGGCATGTATATGTGCTTTCTTGAGCAGGGGGACCTTGCGGGCGCTGCAGGATTTCAGTCCTTCACGGCATGGTGTGTTACCAATTGTTTTCTTGGTGACTATGGTCCCAGCTGCCTTGAGATCATTGACAAGATCCTCCTGTGTAGTTCTGGGATGATTCCTCGCCGTTCTCATGATCATTGCAACTCCACGAGGTGAGATCTTGCATGGAGCCCCAGGCCGAGGGAGATTGACAGTTCTTTTGTGTTTCTTCCTTTGCGAATAATCGCACCAACTGTTGTCACCTTCTCACCAAGCTGCTTGGCGATGGTCTTGTAGCCCATTCCAGCCTTGTGTAGGTCTACAATCTTGTCCCTGACATCTTTGGAGAGCTCTTTGGTCTCTTTGGCACACCCTTTAAGAGTGTGCTCCTAATCTCAACTCATTACCTGTATAAAAGACACCTGGGAGACAGAAATCTTTCTGATTGAGAGGGGGTCAAATACTTAATTCCCTCATTAAAATGCAAATCAAATTATAACATTTTTCACATGCGTTTTTCTGGATTTTTTGTTTGTTTTTCTGTTACAATTATAGACTGATAATTTATTTGTCAGTGGGCATACTTACAAAATCAGCAGGGGATCAAATACTTTTTTCCCTCACTGTATTATTCAGTTGTGCAAACCTACAGTTTCATGGTGGGACTGGTATGGTTACACGTGGTCTGCGGTTCTGAGGCCAGTTGGACATACTGCCAAATTCTGTAAAATGACGTTGAAGGCGGCTTATGGTAGACATTCAATTCTTTGGCAACAGTTCTGGTGGACATTCCTGCAATCAGCATGCCAATTGCACGCTCCCTCAAAACTTGAGACATCTTTGGCATTGTGTTGTGTGACAAAACTGCACATTTTAGAGTGGCCTTTTTTGCCCCCAGCACAAGGTGCACCTGTATAATTATCATGCTGTTTAATCAGCTTCTTGACATGCCAGTTGGATGGTTTATCTTGGCAAAGGTGAAATTCTCACTTACAGGAATGTAAACAAATTTGTGCATAGAATTTGAGAGAAATACGATTTTTGTACGTATGGTACATTTCTGGGATGTTTTATTTCAGCTATGAAACATGGGACCAACACTTTATAACAACATACACTCTTCTGGGAAGGCTTTCCACTAGATGTTGGAACATTGCTGTGGGATTCGCTTCCATTGAGCCACAAGAGCATTAGTGAGGTCTGGCACTGATGTTGGGTGATTAGGCCTGGCTCGCAGTCAGCATTCCAATTTGTCCCAAAGGTGTTTGAAGGAGTTGAGGTCAGTGCTCTGTACAGGCCAGTCAAGTTCTTCCACACAGATCTCGACAAACCATTTCTGTATGGACCTCGCTTTGTGCACAGGGGCATTGTCATGCTGAAACAGGAAAGGGCCTTCCCCAAACTCTTGCCACAAAGTTGGAAGCATCTAGAATGTCATTGTATGCTGTAGCGTTAAGATTTCCCTTCACTGGAACTAAGGGGCTTAGCCCGAACCATGAAAAACAGCCCCAGACCATTATTCCCCATTAGCATGTATATCTTGGTAGGGAAACACACAAAAAATGCATGTTTCATGCCAGCAAAGCCACTACACAACACAACACAACACTAATCAATACATTAATCGCACTATAACGGCGCACAGAAATTGCTAGGGCCTACTTTGTATTTGTATGTATTAGGGATACTCTTCCTAGGGTCCAGCAACATCGGAGGAGAGGTGGAATCCTTGGGCAGGTGATTGAAATCGAATCTCCTCTCTTTCCTTTGTTCCCATAGTCGCCCATCGATCCGATTGGTCAAGGCGATGAGCGAGTCAAGATCCGTCCGTAGTTCCCGGGCTGCAAGCTCGTCCCTTACTTCCTCCAATATTCCGTGCAGGAACATGTCGAACAGCGCTTCCGGGTTCCAGGCACTCAGCTACCAACATGCGGAAATCCACTGCATAGTCTGCCACACTGCAGGAGTCTTGCCGAAGCTGGAGTAACTTCCGGGAAGCCTGTCTCCTGGACAATGGAGAATCGAAAACTTTCTTTACCTCTGCCACAAACTCCTCCAGACTGATGCATACGGCCGACTGTTGTTCCCATACTGCCGTAGCCCAGACGAGAGCCATCCCGGACATCAGCGTGATGAGGTACGCTATCTTAGAGCGGTCCGAGGAGAAGGAGGAGTGCTGCAGCTCGATGATGAGGGAACACTGAGCGAGAAACGCCCAACAGATGACCGACTCTCCATCGAAGCATTCCGGGGGAGGTAAGCGGGGTTCCCGGGAAACCAGGTTTGCCGGGGAAGTGGCGCTGCTAACTGCCAGGTTACTGAGGGGCTGGGAGGTTACTGTCGTGGTAAGCTGCCTAACAGACAACCTGCGGAATTGCTCCAGCAATGTGTTCTACGCTCAGTCATGGTGTTCGGTCAAGGTCGGGAACCCTTCCACGAGACAACAAAGCAACTCCTCGTGCCTTCCAATGGTGGCTCCTTTGGAGGAGATGGCGTTGCGGAGCTGGTACGAGTCTGCTGGGTCAGTCATGGCCAGTTCGTACTATCATGTTTCAGGGAAGTCCCAGATGCAGACAGTGTCGAAGTAACAAAAGTGTATTACTAGAACAGGGGGCAGGTAAAACGACAGGTCAAGGGCAGGCAGAAGTCAGTAATCCAGATCAGTCCAAAAGGTATCATAAATGTGACGACTGCTGTTTATTGAATTAACTATGTTTATTGTTACATGATTAAATTAATCAGGTTATCATCAACCTGGGGCATCATGGGAAAACTTTGTTTTAATGAGTTTCCGTTTCCCAAATTAACTCAAAGAATATCAGAATATCAATTTTACAGCAGTCGCTAATTCATGAATTTCTTCTACAGTCTCATTCAGAACGTCGCATAAGTTGTAAATCTGCACAAACCCGGGGTCTCACTAAATCATTCCGTACCACACCAATTGAGTTGATAAATGATAATAGAATATACACATACACAAACACACAGTCTAGGCAATTGATAAGAACTTAGTACAATGAAAAAGGTCCCTCGTGGACCAACACAATATGACACGTGTTACAGAAGATGGGGATTTAGAAAGAAAGAGAGTGCACTAGAGAAAAGCACACTTGGATACATTTGTAAACCATGCTTAGTTTAGCCCTAACGCCTTGCCCCGTTCTCTGGGTGGTCATCTCCTTTGTTCGTAGGTGTAAGTTTCTGATTGTCCACCAGATGTCACAATGTACCTTTTCTTAATTGTCTGTTTCCTTGCCCTCGTTCTATGACAGAGGTCTTCTGAGGACGGCTAATCAGCCATGTAGATGGTTCCAGCGTGGGAATGAAAGCAGTGTAGACAGACGGTTCCTTGGAGAGAATAATCGGGTGGTCAAGCTTGAATTCACCTTCTTAGATACAGATGCAGCTACTCAACCGTAGAATTGATTGTTAAGAGGTTAATTTGCCTTCTTCAACCTCGTGTTGCGCTTTGGGGTCACGCGTGCGGTCAACTTAGTCTGTATGTAAATTCTTAACTCACATGTTTTATACCCCAGAGTAGAAAGGGTGTGTCTGTCTTTATGACAAGTTCTCTGGGGCATATCTAGTTACGAGGAAAGGCATCAGGAATTTTACACTGATCCAGTTTAGACAACTAAATTCACAGTTCATCTTTACAAAAACATTCTCTTTGATCTGGACATTTTCCACACAACGCACAGTATGCAAACATCATGTACATATGAAAACTCTTCAAGTTACAATGTTTTCGTTATAACGTCGTCATTTAACTTTTAATAACATAACAAAAACGACATTCATTTTCATATTCCATCTATCGTTGTTACCACCATTTTGGCTGATGAAATATATTGTCCCAAAGTCCATTTATTGCATGTTACCGTTCTGAGGTATTCTCCATAAGGCCCACACAAACAAGCCAATGCTCCACACTGAGAGGACAAAGGATTTTGTCTGCTCCCTTAAGATTTACAATGGGTGTGAGGTTTCATAACCCCCCCCCCCATCATCAATCTGTTATACCTCTCCCCCTCTGGTGGGAGTAAGAGATGTCTCTGTAGGACTGTGATCCACGGTAACCTGACCCGAACAGGCCTGTCATGACAGCAGTCTCAGGGTCAGGGCAGGCAGAGGGCAATAATCCTGTGTGGTGTGACAGGGTACAGAACGGCAAGCAGGCTCAGGGAAGGCAGAATGGTCAAAACCGGGAAAACTAGAAAACAGGAACTAGAAACAGACAGGAGCAAGGGGCAAAACGCTGGTAGGCTTGACGAACAAAACTAACTGGCAACAGACAAACAGAGAACACAGATATAACTTTACTGGGGATATTTGGGAAGATGGGCGACACCTGGAGGGGGGTGGAAACAAGCACAAAGACAGGTGAAACAGATCAGGGTGTGACACTTGTATGTATGTGTCTGAGCCTGTTTGTGTTGCTTCACAGTCCCCGCTGTTCCATAAGGTGTATTTTTATGTTTTTTCTATCTAATTTTACTGCTTGCATGAGATACTTGATGTAGAATAGAGTTCCATGTAGTCATGGCTCTATGTAGTACTGTGTGCTTCCCATAGTCTGTTCTGGACTTGGGGACTGTCAAAAAATACCTGGTGGCATGCCTTGTAGGGTATGCATGGGTACCCGAGCTGTGTGCTAGTAGTTCTCAACAGACACCTCTGGGCATTCAGCCTGTCAACACTTCTTACAAAAACAAGTAGTAATGAAGTCAATCTCTTCTCCACTTTGAGTCATGCATATTATTAATGTTAGCTCTCCATGTACATTTTAGGGCCAGCCGTGCTGCCCTGTTCTGAGCCAATTGTAATATTACGAGGTCCTTAGTGGCACCTGACCACACGACTGAACAGTAGTCCAGGTGCGACAAAACTAGGGCCTGTAGGACCTGCCTTGTTGATAGTGTTGTTAAGAAGGCAGAGCGCCACTTTATTTAGGACAGACTTCTCCCCATCTTAGCTACTGTTGTATCAATGTGTTTTGACCATGACAGTTTACAATACATGGTTACTCCAAGCAGTTGAGTCACCTCAACTTGCTTAATTTCCACATTATTTATTACAAGATTTAGTTGAGGTTTATGGTTTAGTGAATCATTTGTCCCAAATACAATGCTTTTAGTTTACTAACTTATTCCTTGCCACCCATTCTGAAACTAACTGAAGCTCTTTGTTAAGAGTTGCAGTGATTTCACTTGCTGTAGAAACTGTCTGTTAGACAGGTATCTCTTTATCCACAATATAGCAGGGGGTGTAAAGCCATTACAAGTGTTTCCATCAGCAGACTATGATCAATAATGTCAAAATCCACACTGAAGTCTAACAAAACAGCTACCACAATCTTTTTATCATCAATTTCTCTCAGCCAATCGTCAGTCATTTGTGTAAGTGATGTGCTTGTTGAATGGCATTCCATATAAGTGTGCTGAATGTCTGTTGTCAATCTGTTTATGGTAAAATACCATTGTATCTAGTCATACACAATTTTTTCAAAACGTTTACTCAAAGGTTGGTAACAGGCTGATTGGTCAGCTATTTGAGCCAGTAAAGAGGGCTTTACTATTCTTGGGTAGCGGAATTACTTTTGCTTCCCTCCAGGCCTGAGGGCACACGCTCTCTAGTAGGCTTAGATTGAAGATATGGCAAATAGGAGTGGCAATATCGTCCACTATTATCTTCAGTAATTTTCCATTCAAGTTGTCAGACCCTGGTGGCTTGTCATTGTTGATAAACAACATTTTTTTCACACAAAGTTGTCCCAACAGCAGAGCTTTCTTTACAGCACCATTGAGTGAATCATTACCACCGCTACACCTGGCTATCAGCGGACAGTGTCACCAGCAAAGCACCATCACACCTCCTCCTCCATGCTTCACGGTGGAACTACACATGCAGCGATCATCCATTCACCTGCTCGGCGTCTCATAAAGACACACCGGTGGGAACCAAAAATCGCACATTTGGACTCATCAGACCAAAGGACAGATTTCCTCCAGTCTAATGTCCATTTCTTGTGCTTCTTGGCCCAAGCAAGTCTCTTCTTCTTATTGGTGTCCTTTAGTAATGGTTTCTTTGCAGAAATTTGATCATGAAGGCCTGATTCCCGCAGTCTCCTCTAAACAGTTGATGTTGAGATGTGTCTGGTACTTGAACTCTGTGAAGCATTTCTTTGGGCTGCAATCTGAGGTGTACTTAACTTTAATGAACTTATTTTCTGCAGCAGAGATAACTCTGGGTCTTCCTTTCCTGTGGCGGTCCTCATGAGAGCCAGTTTCATCATAGCGCTTGATGGTTTTTGTGACTGCACTTGAAGAAACGTTCAAAGTTCTTGAAATTGTCCGTATTGACTGACATTCATTTCTTAAAGTAATGATGGATTGTCGTTTCTCTTTGCTTATTTGAGCTGTTCTTGCCATAATATGGACTTGGTCTTTTATCAAATAGGACTATCTTCTGTATACCACCCCTACCTTGTCACAGCACAGCTGATTGGCTCAAATGCATTAAGAAGGAAAGAAATTCCACAAAGTAACTTTTTAACAAGGCGTACCTGTTAATTGAAATGCTTTCCAGGTGACTACCTCATGATGCTGGTTGGGAGAATGCCAAGAGTGTGCAAAGCTGTCATCAAGGCAAAGGGTGGCTACTTTGAAGAATCTCAAATATAAAATATACTTTGATTTGTTTAACACTTGTTTGGTTACTACCTGATTCCATTTGTGTTATTTCATAGTTTTGATGTCTACAATATAGATAATACAAAAAATTAAGAAAAACCCTGAAAACACTTTTGACTAGTACTGTATATGCCAGACGCACCGGTTTGAGTGTGTCAAGGACTGCAACACTGCTGGGTTTTTCACGCTCAACAATTTCACTGCTTACTGTATGTAGCGCATGCTATTTAATAAACTGTAGTATCAATCCACAATGGACTAGGACGAGAATATTCCGTGCGCCCAGATGAATTGAGTTGATGACAACGCAAAGACCATCAATAACTTTACGAACTTGAGACAAACACATGCAGTATTAAGCCATGGAACCCCTTGCCTTTTTCGGTGGCGCCGGCTACTGTAATAAGCAAGCCTCACACTCTCTCTCCCCATCTTGTGCCCCTCGTGGTTGTATGACATTTCAAAATGCAATTGCGGGAAAAAAACAACTCAGCTTTAAATAGGTAGAATGTTTTATTTCTCAACAATCATTTTTGAGCTCAAAGCACACTGTTTTACTATCAATATATATGGTATCTCACTGGGCCCAAACTATTTGAATCAATGTTGTTTCCACATAATTTTAATGAAATTACGTTGAACCAACATGGAAAAGACATTGAATTGACATCTGTGCCCAGTGGGCTTGCTTTGAAATAAGGAGCATATGAAAATGTACATCGGCCATCGTCATTGCAAAGATATTAGCACATTACATTTACTGTTTGATTAATATATTTAGAGTTAGCGAATGTTTGAGTTTCTATTTCCTCAGCTGGTGAACTAGCAACAATTGAATTTGGCCTACATACAATATTAGTGCACATAAAGAAACATAAAGGCAAATTAATCTATTGAAAAATATACTGTATATAATCTGGAGGCCTATTTTGACAGTAAAATATAACAAAAATAGCCTAAATGTAAACAAAACTTTTTTCAAAGTTTTTACAAGTGAATAATAAGAAAAGCTGAAATGTCTTGAGTCAATAAGTATTCAACCTCTTTGTTATGGCAAGCCTAAATAAATTCAGGAGTAAAAATGTGCTTAACAAGTCACATAATAAGTTGCATGATCTCACTCTGTGCAATAATAGTGTTTATCATAATTTTTTGAATGACTACCGCATCTCTGTACCCTACACATACAATTTTCTGTAAGGTTCTTCAGTCGATCAGTGAATTTCAAACACAGGTTCTGTAAGGGCACCAGGCGAAACCCAAATGCAGACACAGGAGGCATATGGTTGAGCTCTGATATTTATTATAACAAAAGGGGTAGGCAAAAGGCAGGTCAGGTACAGGCGAGTTCATAAACCAGGTCAGAGTCCAAACAGTACCAGGCAATAGGCAGGCTCGAGGACAGGACAGGCAGGGGTTCAGTAACCAGGTCAGAGTCCAAACGATACAAGACAATAGGCAGGCTCGAGGTCAGGGGCAGGCAGAGTGGTCAGGCAGGCGGGCTCAGAGTCTGGACAGGCAAGGGTCAAAATCAAGTGGGCGAGAAAAGAGATACTGGGAAAAGCAGGAGCTGAGACAAAACCGCTGGTTGACTTGACCAACAAGATGAAATGGCACAGGAGAGACAGGAAACACAGGGATAAATACACCAGGGATAATAAGCGACACCTGGAGGGGGTGGAGACAAGAACAAGGACAGGTGAAACAGATCAGGGTGTGACAGATTCAACCACAAAGAACAGGGAGGTTTTCCAATGCCTCACAAAGAAGGGCACCTGTTGGTAGATGGGTAAAAACAAAAAAAGCAGAAATTGAACTTCCCTTTGAGCATGGTCAAGTTATTAATTACACTTTGGATGGCATATCAATACATGCAGTCACTATAAAGATACAGCTGTTGTTCCTAACTCAGTTGCTGGAGAGGAAGGAAACCGCTCAGGGATATCAACATCAGGCCAATGGTGACTTTCAAACAGTTACAGAGTTTAATGGCTGTGATAGGAGAAAACTGAGGATAGATCAAAAACATTGTTGTTACTCCACAATACTAACCTAATTGACAGAGTGAAAAGAAAGAAGCCTGTACAGAATACAAATATTCCAAAACATATATCCTGTTTGCAACAAGGCACTAAAGTAATACTGCAAAACATGTGGCAAAGCAATTAACTTTTTATCCATAATACAAAATTGTGATGTTTAGGGCAATTCCAATACAACACGTTACTGAGTACCACCCTCCATGTTTTCAATTGTAGTTTTGGCTGCATCATGTTATGGCTATGCTTGTAATCAATAAGGACTGGGGAGTTTTTCAGAATAAAATAAATAAATGTAATGGCAAAATCCTAGAGAAAAACTTGTTTTGGTCTGCTTTCCACCAGACAAGGTGGAGATTTATTCACCTTTCAGCAGGACAATAACCTAAAACTCAAAGCCAAATCTACACTGGAGCTGCTTACCAAGAAGACAGTGAATGTTTTTGAGGGCCTAGTTACAATTTTGACTTAAATCTGCTTGAAAATCTATGGAAAATGATTGTCTAGCAATGATCAACAACCGATTTGACAGAGCTTGAAGAATTTTGAAAAGAATAATGGCCAAATATTATACAATCCAGATGTGCAAAGCTCTTAAAAGACTTACCCATAAAGACTCACAGATGTAATTGTTGCCAAAAGGTGATTTTAACATGTATTGACTCAGTGGTGTGAATACTTATGTCAATTACATATTTCTGTATTTCATTTTAAATACATTAGCAAACATTTCTAAAAACATGTTTTCACTTTGTCACCAACATATTCAAATAACGATTGACATATTTTCATAAAATGTTTTATTTTTATTCCTTTATTCATACTATTTCATTCTTTCACGCGATATAGTCTATTGGTTACGTTGCCAGAGACACAACACAATCGTGAAGTATTTTTTTTCAAATCCAATTGTATTTGTCATATACACGTGTTTAGCAGATGATATTGCAGGTGTAGCGAAATGCTTGTGTTACTAGCTCTAACAGTGCAGTAATATCTAAAAGTAATATTTATCAATTTCACAACAATACACACAAACCTAAAGTAAAGGAATGGAATTAAGAATATATAAATATTGAGCGAGCAATGTCAGAGCGTCATAGACTTCTGTATTTACCGTTTGTTCTAAATGTTCCGTTGCCACCTTGGCTGGCAACGTTCTTATCCCTTGCTTACTAGCTGGCCAACTACGGCTAACACAGTCACATCAAACAGCAAAGCAGCTGTTTTCCAGTGACATTTATTTGGATAAATCCAATAACAACTCGCTATTGATGCGCTATTTTGCCTGGCATAAAACATGTGCTCTCTCGTCAGGACACTGTTCAGACAAAAGAAAGACAATCCATAACATTAATTTGAACTGATTTTAATGAATGAAACCATACATTCTCTGTGTTGTCCACCACAGCTGAGTTAGCTAGCTACGTTTTGCATATCCCCCTGAATGGTGCATTGTATTAAATACAGTGGGGAAAAAAAGTATTTAGTCAGCCACCAATTGTGCAAGTTCTCTCACTTAAAAATATGAGAGAGGCCTGTAATTTTCATCATAGGTACACTTCAACTATGACAGACAAAATGAGGAAAAAAAATCCAGAAAATCACATTGTAGGATTTTTAATGAATTTATTTGCAAATTATGGTGGAAAATAAGTATTTGGTCAATAACAAAAGTTTATCTCAATACTTTGTTATATACCCTTTGTTGGCAATGACAGAGGTCAAACGTTTTCTGTAAGTCTTCACAAGGTTTTCACACACTGTTGCTGGTATTTTGTCCCATTCCTCCATGCAGATCTCCTCTAGAGCAGTGATGTTTTGGGGCTGTCGCTGGGCAACACGGACTTTCAACTCCCTCTAAAGATTTTCTATGGGGTTGAGATCTGGAGACTGGCTAGGCCACTCCAGGACCTTGAAATGCTTCTTACGAAGCCACTCCTTCGTTTCCCGGGCGGTGTGTTTGGGATTATTGTCATGCTGAAAGACCCAGCCACGTTTCATCTTCAATGCACTTGCTGATGGAAGGAGGTTTTCACTCAAAATCTCACGATACATGGCCCCATTCATTCTTTCCTTTACACAGATCAGTCGTCCTGGTCCCTTTGCAGAAAAACAGCCCCAAAGCATGATGTTTCCACCCCCATGCTTCACAGTAGGTATGGTGTTCTTTGTCCTCCAAACACGACGAGTTGGGTTTTTACCAAAAAGTTATATTTTGGTTTCATCTGACCATATGACATTCTCCCAATCCTCATCTGGATCATCCAAATGCTCTCTAGCAAACTTCAGACGGGCCTGAACATGTACTGGCTTAAGCAGGGGGACACGTCTGTCACTGCAGGATTTGAGTCCCTGGCGGCGTAGTGTGTTACTNGTGAGAGCCAGAAATCTTGCTTGTTTGTATGTGACCAAATACTTATTTTCCACCATAATTTGCAAATAAATTCATTAAAAATCCTACAATGTGATTTTCTGGATTTTTTTTCTTCATTTTGTCTGTCATAGTTGAAGTGTACCTATGATGAAAATTACAGGCCTCTCTCATCTTTTTAAGTGAGAGAACTTGCACAATTGGTGGCTGACTAAATACTTTTTTTCCCCACTGTATCTGTGGGGGTCTGTGCTACCACTAGCACTGCTGCTTTGCTTCAGCCTTTTGGGTGTTGATGGTGCTGTGGTGTTCTCTTTGTTTTTTTTAGCGAGGATGTTGCTCCAGCATTTTTTGTCTGTCAGTGAGGGATGCCAGTAAGTCTGGAGACAACTTTTCCACTGATGCCCACTTACTGACAATCTCCCTCGCTTCTAAACCTGCATTGGCCAGTTTCTGGACTGTAGTGTTCCTGATGTTGTGATTTGTGTATTTAGTTGTTCCCACTGCCCTACAGATCTTGGGTAGCAGTGCTGCCAGATAGTTCCACGCCCATCAGTTCTGATGTGTACCAGACGCCCCGATACACTCTCCTCTCCTTGGATGGAGATGAAACGCAGGGGCATTCTCTGAGCATTTTGATAGATATTTCTCCAGTGATGCCACCGGGCATGGTGGGTTCCCTGGCTGCTTGAACATGAATCCCCTTTTGGACTCCCTGCCCCTCTCCCTTCGGTCCAGATGATTCTTTGTGGCCTCGTTATATGCGAGATTGGTGTTACAGAGAGAATGTGTTGTTATAATTTTTTTCTCCATTAGCCTCATTGTGAGTGCAACTTCAAAATAACACAGCCAGGCTATGAACAACATACCTTAAACCGTTCTTGGCTGTTTTATGAGGAATGAATTGGGCTTTAGTTGTCTGTTCCCCTCTTTCCCTCTTCGACCCAGATGCAACTGGAGGTTGAACCACACTTTCTGGACCAGACCCCTTGGTGTACCGGGATTCAGAGCCTGTGAGTTTTGGAGCTGGATCTTGTCCTTATCAGTGATGGGAGGGTGGCTGTTTGTGATATAGTTTGACGTTGCCCAGAAATACATGATTTGAGGTGATAAATTCTATGTCCTTCGTAAGGCACCAGCTGCGACCTATGGGTGGGTCATTTAGAAACCGGTTGAGCCCACACCGGATTTCCAGATAGCTACTTATGCTGTACTGGTTCTCCTTCCCATTTCATACATTTCCATAAAACTGTCGAAGAAGGGTGTTCAACTCCTCTTTGGTGACAATTTTGAAGTCAACAAATCTTTTTCTTCTCTACTAGCCAGCCCTCGAAGCATCGCACAGCCCAGTTTGTATTCTTAACAGTGTTGTTTTCTTCGTTGCTGCTTTTCTCTAGGTCATTCAACGCAGTATCCTCCAAATCCTCATGCCATTTCTTTCATTCATTCATAGTCATGCTGCCAACAAAGATCAAAAGAAATGTTCCACTCATCCCTTTTTCGTTTTCGTAACAAACTATCGATATAGCCAGTCAACTGAACATTTTTGTATGTTGCAATGACAACCAGCTCAACTTTCTGTCTGTCTCGTTCGGACACATTCACTTTCTATGGCACAGTGGAGATCACAATTCAATATTGAAACAATATTGCAAAGGTTGGAGAGACAGACAAAGGTTTATACAAATCTCCGCTGTTGCAAACCAAATGCTAGTCTAAAAGCAAATGGAGATAATGTCGAAATGCTTTTTTACAGTGGAGATCAAATTTAGAAATTGCCTGGCTGGGCTGATGAGACAGTGATTTGCGCAGTGAGATGTAATAGTGAATAGGCATTTCAACATAATAGCCATAATAGTCAGTGGTAACTTGTGGAATAGATACGGTCTGTGTAATGAAGCTCCAGGAGAGTGAGGATCCATTTGCAGTTTTATTATAATCTTGGTCGTACAATCAGGGTCAATCACCAGCAAACACAACAGTAGAGATAAGGCAACTCGTAATCCAGGAACAGGCATAAGGTCAGGGCAGGCAGCAAACTTACATAAATCAGTCCAGTATAGAATATAGTCCAGGGCAGGCAGCAAAGAAACAAGGAGAG
>QNTS01002989.1:135652-180794 GCA_003317085.1 Hucho hucho
GAAAAACAGTCCAGAATAAATCCACGGGAAGACAAACACGGGAAGAAACGCTCAGAAATGATCACCAGGGAAAAACAAGACTTCGCAATGAGAGAGAGTCTGAGAGCACCTAAATAGTCCACTGATGAAAGTCAGGTGCAAAGGTAATCAGAGCCAGGTATGTGGGATATGTAGTTCAAAGGGTTTAATATTCAGGAGAGGGTTCCCTCTGGTGGTGAGCAGGAGGAACCGCGGGAGTCTCGTTTGTGACAGTCTGGAACGTAGATTCGACCCATCTGTTGTATAATTATTATTAGAAACTGGGTGGTTAGAGCCCTAAATGCTGATTGTCTGAAAGCTGTGGTATATCAGACCGTACAGTATACCGCGGGTATGACAAAACCATTTTTTCTACTGCTCTAATTACGTTGGTAACCAGTGTATAATAGCAATAAGGCACCTCAGGTGTGTCGTGCATAAGAACAGCCTTTAGCCATGGTATATTGGACATATACCACACCTCCTCGGGCCTTATTGCTTGAATAAAGTACACTGAATTACTTTATGATTACTTTTTGGGGGTGCCACCAAATCATGGGCTGGTGCCACCAACTGAAAGAGTTAGTAGCACCAGTGCCACCAGGGGAAAATGTTAGTCTGGAGCCCTGCTGGCACATGTTCAGTAACATCATGTTCTCTATGCTGAGGTTGAAGAGGAGCCTAAGTATATAAACATTCTCTGTTGATTTCCCTTCGAGGAGGGGCTAAGAGCATGACAAGGGATCTATCCTCCCACAGAATAGCCATGCATTACCTTGGAACAAAGATCCTTTGTCTACACAACAAGGTCTTATTGAAGACAAATTACACTTTTCCCATTCATGAAATAAATGACAATGCATCTCCTGAATGGTAAGAACTGAAATTTGGATTGACCCCTAACCCTGCTACATAAATCTCTACAGGGCAAAGGTAAATTCTGTGTCTTCTACTTCCACACACGTTGTGTGACAAAACCTCCACTATGTTGTGAATGGGAGGGGTGCATTGGATTATAAAAATATGTCACACAAATGTCTAGAATGGGATCCTAAGTGCTCATGCCATACCCATAACCATACATTCCCAATCTCCTTTTATCAAGTATGGGTGGACGTGAAGTGGAGAAGAATAAGTGAAAGATCAGCACCTCGTTGTGCAGCCACACAAATGGAATGAATGTGAGCACCTGAAGCCCATTGTGGTTAAGCACATGAATCAGCGTTCCGAGTAGACTATCTGGAGAGAAATGCTCACACCTCCACTAAGAGACCCTGATGCGGGTACTTGGCCCTTTGCGACAATGGAAACCCGACCTTTCGGCTAATTTACAAAATCATTATATTATTCTGCAGTGTTCAACACTATCAGACAGTTCCAACTGTTTTAAACCCCCCCCAGGCTTCTTGTAATGGGGGAACATTTAATTTTGTTTCGGCACGATGACCTTGAAGAGTCAATTTTAAAATGTCATGGAAGATGGGCTGTGCCCCTATTAGAGGCAGGGGGAGACAGGCTGCTGTCACACACAGGACAGATTTTAGCCTGATGCCACGAAAAAACATCATCACCAACCATCCTTTGGGGAATGAGAAATCTTCCAGTACAGCCATCGGAAATCACTCAAACTACAAAAAACGTTCACATTTAATGCAGCAAAATTAATACGATTTCCATGAGGTAATATGTTGCACACTGAGATACAAATAGGATTGTGATTGGCCTTTTAGTGATGATGACGTTCGTCTGAAATTTGGACTGATGGCTCAACCGTGAGGATTGATTGAACGGGGTGTAGAAAAATAAACCACTTTTGTCTAGCTCTGTTTGTGAGGATTCCCACTTTCACCTTCATTGGAAGAACCCTGACTACATGGAACTCAGCCACCCCAGGTAACTCAAGCTAGCAATGAAAACAGTTAAAAAACAGATAAAAGATCATCTTACTGCATATATATCTTCTATTGTAATTTGCACTGTACTAAGTATTATACCTAGATATTGTGTGTATATACTGATATGTAGGCTGTGTGACTAATAATGTTCTGTACTATGTATTTTATCATGTTTCATGTGGACCCCAGGAAGAGTAGCTGATGATTAAGCAGCGGCTAATGGGGATCCTAATAAATACCAAATATCCTGCACAAAAATTCCCAAAAATTATGAATCTGAAAGCCAAATTATTCCTACTTATGCAATATTCTATTCACGGTTGATGGGTTAGGAGTTGATGGATTTCAGCATCACAACAAAAGCAGTCAAGGTAGATCGTTCCTCTTTTGATGAAAAAGTAAACAAACAAGATACTTAAATCAACAGTGTTGAATTGGGCATTTTGTTGATGGAATCCTTTTCCGTTCCTTTTCTACAGTAGCAATCATCGTCCTTATGTTAGACTAGCTGTGTGGCGTTGCAGCCAACTTGACACCCACGCATTTCTGATAGTTCCCCTTTGGCTTTACACATCACAGTCTCATTTATTCAGCTACAACAGATACACATAAACAGTGGACCTCTCACTGCTTCATGAGAATGTTTTGCTATCTATCAGCTTCCTAGACAAGCAGCAGGAGGCTGAGCCAGTATTGCGAGGCACAACTATTTCAGTGGCAACCTTTCATTTATTTGTTGCTGTTTAAAGGTTTAGCATAATCCTCCTGTTCTCTTTGACCGAATTGAAACTCAGTCAAAGGAATAGCAAGCAGCTAAAGAGGTTTCTTTGTCTGCGAAACTCATCTGAATGTCTGGCTTGGGGTCTATTTAAGTGTTATTGGAGACATTATGCTGGAGTCTTCTGGAGTTATGGAGTCTTTGCAAGAGTTCCACTTTGATTTTGAATGAGGTACACAGCAAAAGTGATTGAGTCTGACAGGAATCACAGGATACAATTCTGACATAATGTCACTTTCACTCAGGGCGTATCATATCCATTCCAAATGACAATGCGCCAAACAGAACCTGATAAAAAGGAGAGGGAGACGGGTGGGAAGTGAGAGAGACGTTGCAAGTAGGGCTGTGACGGTTATAGAGTTTTGGATGACAGTTATTTGTCAGCCAAATGCCCACGGTCACCGCTATAACCGTTCGAATAGCATTTAAAAAGATAACAAAATATATGTCATGTCTTCTCCCGCTTCTTCCCTCCAGCGTTATGCGTCGCCCATTTACTGACCACCGGTCCTGGCAACCATCATTATGCGCACCTGGCATCAATCATTACACGCACCTGCTCTTCATCATGAGGCACACCTGGACTCCATTACCTCACTCATTACCTCCCCTTAATCTGACACTCCTTAGGTTCATTCCCCAGGCAGTATTGTTTCTGTGTTTCATGGCAAGATGCTACTCCTATGTTGTATCGTTCCATGTTCTTTGTTATATTGAACTTACCACCTGCTTCTCGAATCCCAGCGTCTACGTTACATATACGGCTATGTGGGCACTCCTTCAAGATTGTTGGAGAAGCATTCCAGGTGAAGCTGGTTGAGAGGATGCCAAGAATGTGCAAAGCTGCAAAGGAAAAGGGTGGCTACTTTGAAGAATCTCAAATCTCAAATATATTTAGATTTTTTTTAACACTTTTTTGGTTACAACATGATTCCATGTGTGTTATTTCATAGTTTTGATGTCTTCACTATTATTCTACAATGTACAGTCGTGGCCAAAAGTTTTGAGAATGACACAAATATTAATTTTCACAAAGTCTGTTGCCTCAGTTTGTGATGGAAATTTGCATATACTCCAGAATGTTATGAAGAGTGATCAGATGAATTGCAATTAATTGCAAAGTCCCTCTTTGCCATGCAAATGAACTGAATCCCCCCAAAAACATTTTCACTGCATTTCCGCCCTGCCACAAAAGAACCAGCTGACATCATGTCAGTGATTCTCTCGTTAACACAGGTGTGAGTGTTGACAAGGACAAGGCTGGAGATCACTCTGTCATGCTGATTGAGTTTGAGTAATTGGACTGCTGAGGACTGGGGTAAAGTCATTTTCTCAGATTAATCCCCTTTCCGATTGTTTTGGGAAAAAAGCGTGTCCGGAGAAGACAAGGTGAGCGCTACCATCAGTCCTGTGTCATGCCAACAGTAAAGCATCCTGAGACCATTCATGTGTGGGGTTGCTTCTCAGCCAAGGAAGTGGGCTCACTCACAATTTTGCCTAAGAACACAGCAATGAATAAATAATGGTACCAACACATCCTCCAAGAGCAACTTCTCTCAACCATCCAGGAACAGTTTGGTGATGAACAATGCCTTTTCCAGCATGATGGAGCACCTTGCCATAAGGCAAAAGTGATAACTAAGTGGCTCTGGGAACAAAACATCAATATTTTGGGTCCATGGCCAGGAAACTCCCCAGACCTTAATCCCATTGAGAACTTGTGGTCAATCCTCAAGAGGCAGGTGGACAAACAAAAACCCACAAATTCTGACAAACTCCAAGCATTCTTTATGCAAGAATGGGCTACCATCAGTCAGGATGTGGCCCAGAAGTTAATTGACAGCATGCCAGGGTGGATTGCAGAGGTCTTGAAAAAGAAGGGTCAACACTGCAAATATTGACTGTTTGCATCAAGTTCATGTAATTGTCAATAAAAGCCTTTGACACTTATGAAATGCTTGTAATTATACTTCAGTATTCCATAGTAACATCTGACAAAAAATATCTAAAGACACTGAAGCAGCAAACTTTGTGGAAATTAATATTTGTGTCATTCTCAAAACTTTTGGCCACGACTGTAGAAAATAGTAAAAATGAAGAAAAATCCTTGAATGAGTAGGTGTGTCCAAACGTTTGACTGGTACTGTACCTGTTGAAGGAAATGGAGGATAAACTACCAGTATTCTAGCTAGTTTGAGAAAGTGTAAATTAGACAGGACAGCCCTCTTTAGTAGTTTACCAATTAATGTAAATTAGTAAAAAAATGTACGTGCTAGATTGAATTTTGAAAATAGAGATTGGAAATTGTAATTTGATGGCAGTTGTAGCTAGGCATGCTGACATAGAAGAAAAATAGCAATGTCAGGGTACAGAAACAATTAGCTAGATTGCATTGCCCAAAGAGTTTATTGCTACTAAATATCCTAACCTGTTTTTGGCAAGCTGTGTTGTATGTGAACATGTCATTCCTTTAACATTATCACTGCAATTATTAAACAAATAATTACAATAAAATGTTTCTCAACTATTATTATTATTACCTTTCCGTCAAGCATGGAACTGATAAAGAAAATGTTTGCCTGGACCCACGGGCCATGGCCGTGTGTGATTCTAGCCAAAGTAGCTAGCTAGGTAGCTAACGTTAGTTGGACAACAAGCTAAAGAAGTCATAGCTAGCATACTGGACAACACGCTAAAATCATAGCTTTCATCCAACTGTCTAGATCAATGTTTAAAAAATGTTACCTGACAAAAAAAGTTAGCATATGACAACCTACTTATCAAATCCACTTTGACTAGCTAGCTAAATACTTTAAAACAATCTTACCAAATTCTTTGTGGACTGTTTGGCGGTGAATTCTTATCTGGCATCTGAAAAGTAATTGACTCAGCATAATAATGACTACCACACTCAACAAATACAGCTCACCTAGCACATTCCAGTTCAAACATAAAACATGACATAGCTAACTAGCACTGCCACCACGATTAATTTGACTGTTTTCACCATTTGAATTCAATCTAGCTAACATCGCAAAAACGATGTATCCCCTGCCATCAATACTTGGAAATGTGTAGCTAGCTAGCCAACTAGCTGACTCGCTGCCAGAGCTAGCTTGCTAGCTAGCTAGCCAAGTAATTAATGGGAGAAACGTACGTGGCCCAAGCTGAAACTAGAACACAATTTGACTGTTTTTAAATTGAGCTGTCTGGCTGTCTAAGAACGGGTGTGACAAACATGTTCCGCCATCATAAATGATGTCTAGCTACCAAAAGAAGTCTAGCTAACATCATTAGTGAGCTAGCTAACGTTGGCTAACATAGCTAAAAAGAACACATGCCCAATCACTAGCTACTACTGCTAGTTGGTGTCTTCACCAACTGGTGATGTCATATCTTATTCATGTGCAGTTGAGTAACAACTATACCACGCAATGTTGAAAGCACTGTGATTCAAGCAACACTTCATTTATTTACCATAGTCAATTTCAAACCAATTGCTGTTAATCCCACTAGAATCAACAAGCAGATGTAACACACACAACATTATTTACAGTACATTCAGAAAGTATCCATATGACTTTTTCCACATTTTGTTACATTACAGCCTTATTCTAAAATAAATGTTTTTTTTATTTTTTTGCAAATGTAATAAGAACAAACAAATACCCTATTTACATAAGCATTCAGACCCTTTGCTATGAGACTCGAAATTGAGCTCAGGTTCATCCTGTTTCCATTGATCATCCTTGAGATGTTTCTATAACTTGACTGGAGTCCACCTGTGGTAAATTCAATTGATTGGAAATGATTTGGAAAGGCACACGCCTGTCAATATAAGGTCCCACAGTTGACAGTGCATGTCAGAGCAAAATGGAAGAAGTTTGGAACCACCAAGACTCTTCCAAAAGCTGGCCGCCTTGCCAAACTGATCAGATAGGTGACCAAGATCCCGATGGTCATGCTCCAGAGTTCCTCTGTGAAGATGGGAGAACCTTCCTTGAAGGACAACTATCTCTGCAGCACTCCACCAATCAGGCCTTTATGGTAGAGTGGCCAGATGGAAGCCACTCCTCAGTAAAAGGCAGATGACAGCCCGCTTGGAGTTTGCCAAAAGCCACCTAAAGAATCTCAGACCATGAGAAACAAGTTTCTCTGATCTGATGAAACCAAGGTGGAAGTCTTTGGCCTGAATGCCAAGCATCACATCTGGAGGAAACCTGGCACCATCCCTACAGTGAAGCATGGTGGTGGCAGCAAGTGGGGAATTAGTGTTTCAGCGTCAGGGACCAGGAGACTATCCACCGTATCTTACGGCAAAAAAGAGCTTCTGGATATCAGGACAGCGATCACTCACCTCGGATTAGACAAAGATTTTTTTCTTCAAAAAGCAGGATGCACAGAATGTACTTCAGACACCCGACAAGGCCGAAATCCCCGTCATTGGCAAGAGAAAGAGATGCAAGTATAGAGGACACAGGGTGTGGTGCCTCGTAAGGATCCGCCGATGGCGAGTGGGAAATCTGCCCTTACCATCAATATTACTTGCCAATGTACAATCATTGGGCAATAAATTAGACGAGGTACAATCACGAATATCCTGCCAACGGGACATCAAAAACTGTAACATCTTATGTTTCACCGAATCGAGGCTGAATGACGACATGGAAAACATTCAGCTAGCGGGATATACGCTGCACCGGCTAGACAGAACAGCACACTCTGGTAAGACGAGGGGGGGCGGTCTGTGTATATTTGTAAACAACAGCTGGTGCACGAAATCTAAAGAAGTCTCTAGATTTTGCACGCCTGAAGTAGAGTATCTCACGATAAACTGAAGACCACACTGTTTGCCAATTTTCATGGCTTTTTATTTACCACCACAGACGGACGCTGGCACTAAGACCGCACTGAGTCAGCTGTATAAGAAAATAAGCAAACAGGAAACCGCTCACCCAGAGGCGGCGCTCCTAGTGGCCGGGAGATTTAATGCAGGGAAACTTAAATCAGTTTTACCTCATTTCTATCAGCATGTTAAATGTGCAACCAGAGGGGGAAAAAATTGAATCGTACTGCACCGGCTCCGACATTCGTCGGATGTGGAAGGGCTTGCAAACTATTACAGACTACAAAGGGAAGCACAGCCGCGAGCTGCCCAGTGACACGAGCCTACCAGACGAGCTAAATCACTTCTATGCTGGCTTCGAGACAAACAACACTGAGGCATGCATGAGAGCATCAGCTGTTCCAGACTGTGTGATCAAGCTCTCCATAGCCGATGTGAGTAAGACCTTCAAACAGGTCTTACTCAGGCCAAACGGATTACTGGCAGGTGTCTTCACTGACATTTCAACGTGTCTCTGATTGAGTCTGTAATACCAACATGCTTCAAGCAGACCACCATAGTCCCTGTGCCCAAGAGCACTAAGGTTACCAGCCTAAATGACTACAGACCCGAAGCAATTGCGTCCATAGCCATGAAGTGCTTTGAAAGGTTATACCAGAAACCCTAGACCCACTCCATTTTGCATACCGCTCAAACAAATCCACAGATGATGCAACCTCTATTGCATTCCACACTGCCCTTTCCCACCTGGGACTAAACACCTCCCTCTGCAACTGGATCCTGGACTTCCTGACGGGCCGACCCCAGGTGGTGAGGGTAGGTAGCAACACATCTGCCACGCTGATCCTCAACATTGGAGCCCCTCAGGGGTGCTTGCTCAGTCCCCTACTGTAGTGCCTGTTCATCCACAACTGCATGGCCAGGCACGACTCCAACACCATCATTAAGTTTGTAGACGACACAACAGTGGTAGGCCTGATCACCGACAACGACGAGACAGCCTATAGGGAGGAGGTTAGAGACATGGCTGGGTGGTGCCAGACAGGAAAAGGAGGACCGAGCACGCCCCCATTCTCATCGACGGGGCTGTAGTGGAGCAGGTTGAGAGCTTCAAGTTCCTTGGTCCACATCACCAACAACTATAACGGTCCAAACACACCAAGACAGTCATGAAGAGGGCACGACAAAACCTATTCCCCCTCAGGAGACTGAAAATATTTGGCATGGGTCCTCAGATCCTCAAAGGTTTCTACAGCTGCAACTTCGAGAGCATTCTGACTGGTTGCATCACTGCCTGGTACGGCAACTGCTCGGCCTCCGACCGCAAGGCACTACAGAGGGTAATGTGTATGGCCCAGTACATCACTGGAGCAAAGCTGCCTGCCATCCAGGACCTCTACACCAGGAGGTGTCAGAGGAAGTACATAAAAAATGTTAAAGACCCCAGCCACCCCAGTCATAGACTGTACTTTCTGCTACAACATGGCAAGCGGCACCGGAGTGCCAAGTCTAGGACAAAGTTCTCAACAGCTTTTACCCCCAAGTCATAAGACTCCTGAACAGGTAATCAAATGATCAAATGGCTACCCGGACTATTTGCATTGTGTCCCGCCATCCCCCCAACCCCTCTTTCATGCTGCTGCTACTCTCTGTTTATCATCTATGCATAGTCACTTTAACTATACATTCACAAAGATACAGTTGAAGTCAGAAGTTTACATACACTTTAGTTGGAGTCCAGAAATTTCTTGTTAACAAACTAAAGTCGGTTAGGACATCTACTTTGTGCATGACACAAGTAATTTTTCCAACAATTGTTTACAGACAGATTATTTCAC
This sequence comes from Hucho hucho, assembly GCA_003317085.1. Taxonomy (NCBI): domain Eukaryota; kingdom Metazoa; phylum Chordata; class Actinopteri; order Salmoniformes; family Salmonidae; genus Hucho; species Hucho hucho. The sequence continues at coordinate 145,028 of QNTS01002989.1, forward strand.
TTATAACTCACTGTATAACAATTCCAGCTGGTCAGAAGTTTACATACACTAAGTTGTTCTGTCTCCTAGAGATGAACGTACTTTGGTGCGAAAAGTGCAAATCAATCCCAGAACAACAGCAAAGGACCTTGTGAAGATTCTGGAGGAAACAGGTACAAAAGTATCTATATCCACAGTAAAACGAGTCCTATATCGACATAACCTGAAAGGCCGCTCAACAAGGAAGAAGCCACTGCTCCAAAACCGCCATTAAAAAGCCAGACTACAGTTTGCAACTGCACATGGGGACAAAGATGGTCTGATGAAACAAAAATAGAACTGTTTGGCCATGAGGACCATTGTTATGTTTGGAAGAAAAAAGGGGAGGCTTGCAAGCCTAAGAACACCATCCCAACCGTGAAGCACGGGGGTGGCAGCATCATGTTGTGGGGGTGCTTTGCTGCAGGAGGGGCTGGTGCACTTGACAAAATAGATGGCATCATGAGGAAGGAAAATTATGTGGATATATTGAAGCAACATCTCAAGACATCAGTCAGGAAGTTAAAGCTTAGTCGCAAATGGGTCTTCCACGTGGACAATGATCCCAAGCACACTTCCAAAGTTGTGGCAAAATGGCTTAAGGTCAACAAAGTCAAGGTATTGGAGTGGCCATCACAAAGCCCTGACCTCAATCCTATAAAAAATATGTGGGCAGAACTGAAAAAACTTGTGCGAGCAAAGAGGCCTACAAACCTGACTCAGTTACACCAGCTCTGTCAGGAGGAATGGGCCAAAATTCACCCAACTTATTGTGGGAAGCTTGTGGAAGGCTACCCGAAACATTTGGCCCAAGTTAAACAAGTTAAAGGCAATGGTACCAAATACTAATTGAGTGTATGTAAACTTCTGACCCACTGGGAATGTGATGAAAGAAATAAAAGCTGAAATAAATCATTCTCTCTACATTCTCTCTATTTTTTTTATTTTTTTATTTTTTTTGATTCTCTCTACTTTTATTCTGACATTTCACATTCATAAAATAAAGTGGTGATCCTAACTGACCTTTTACTAGGATTAAATGTCAGGAATTGTGAAAAACTGAGTTTAAATGTATTTGGCTAAGGTGTATGTAAACTTCCGACTTCAACTGTATTACATCAATTAGCCCAACTAACTGGTGCCCCCGCACATTGGCTACTATTTGCATTGTGTCCCGCCACCCCCCAACCCCCTTTTTTACACTGCTGCTACTCTCTGTTTATCATCTATGCATAGTCACTTTAACTATACCTGCATGTACATATTACCTCAGTTAGCCCGACTAACCGGTGCCCAAGCACATTGACTCTGTACCGGTACCACCTCTATATAGCCTCGCTGCTGTTATTTTCACTGTTATTTTACTGCTTTTTTTTTTGTATTTCTTTACTTATCTATTTTTTCCTAATACCTATTTTTTACTTAAAAATGTCACTGTTGGTTAGGGCTTGTAAGTAAACATTTCACTGTAAGGTTTCACCTGTTGTATTCGGCGTATGTGACAAATAAAATTTGAGTTGATTTGGATCGAGGGAAAGATGAACGGAGAAAAGTACAGAGAGATCCTTGATGAAAACCTACTCCAGAGCACTCAGGACCTCAGACTTGGGCAAAGGTTCACCTTCCAACAGGACAACGACCCTTAGCATACAGCCGAGACAACGCAGGAGTGGCTTTGAGACAAGTCTCTGAATGTCCTTGAGTGGCCCAGCCAGAAACCGGACTTGAACCCAATCTAACATCTCTGGAGCGACCTGAAAATAGCTGTGCAGCGACACTCCCATCCAACCAGACAGAGCTGGAGATTATCTGCATGGAAGAATAGGAGAAACTCCCCAAATACAGGTGTGTCAAGCGTGTAGCGTGATTCTCAAGAAGACTTGAGCCTGTAATGGTTGCCAAAGGTGCTTCAACAAAGTTTTTTTTTAATTCACAAAAATGTCTAAAAACCTGTTTTTCATTTGTCATTATGGGATATTGTGTTAGAACTATTTAATCGTCCAGCCGGCTGCGACTGGGAGACCCATGGGGCGGTGCACATTTGGCCCAGCGTCGTCCGGGTTATGGGAGGGTTTGGTCGGCAGTGATGTCCTTGTCCCATCGCGGACTAGCGACTCCTGTGGCGGGCCGGGAGAAGTCCACGCTGACATGGTCGCCAGGTGTATGGTGTTTCCTCCGACACATTGTTGCGGCTGGCTTCCTGGTTAAGTGGGCATTGTGTCAAGAAGCAGTGCGACTTGGTTGGGTTGCGTTTCGGAGGACGCGCGGTTCTCGACCTTCACCTCTCCCGAGTCCGTACGGGAGTTGCAGCGATGAGACAAGACTGTAACTACCAATTGGATACCACAAAATTGGGGAGAAAAAGGGGTAAAAATAATAAAAAAATATATATATATGTTTAATCAATTTTAGAGTAAGGCTGTAACATAACAAAATGTGGGAAAAGTCAAGGGGTATAAATACTTTCTGAATGCACTGTGCCTAAACCCCACAAATTTGCTGTGTTCACTCTTTTGCTTGCCACTGTGCTGCCATGTCAAAAACATCTCTCCAGAAACAACGAGGTGTCCCAGCTGTGATGACATTTCACCTAGGGCTGTGACAATTATGGAATTTGGGTAATGATTAATTGTCATGCAAATGACCATGGTTATTATCATAATTGGCATTTTGGTTGAAAGGTGTTTTGAGATTGTAATGCATCTTTGAAAATTACATACCTAATGAATACAATACAGCTTTGGTGACACCCCGGTCTCAAAAATGAATGATTAGGACCTCTTAGGAAATGAAGCTTCTCCTCCCACCCTTACAGTTCTGCTCATAAAATGATTACCAACTTTACCCACGTCATGTAAAATTGAAAAGCTGCTATTGGGTAAACTATACTTGAATATAAATTTGAATCCCCCCTTCTCCTAAAATTAATATGTATTAAAACAATCAGGATTATTATTTTATTTTGTTCCGATAATTGTGCCAGCCCTAATTTCACCTATAAACTTAATCCACTTTTGAAGCTAGCTACATCACTAGTTATCCAGCTAAAGTTAGCTACAGTAGGTAGCCATGAAGCTACTTGCCCCAAGACAAGTAGGCGAACGTTACTAGCTGTGCCAAGCTGATTACTTCACACATTGGCTACCATGGCTATTTGGCTAAGTGAACATCATTAGCTCATCACAAAGCTTGAATAGCTCTTTATTTTATCATCAGCCCAACAGCCCCTGGTTGAAGTGCATTGGAGACAGCAGTAAGCCAGTAGTATCAGGAAGTCCGCATGGGACATTTTTCAGGTGGTTCCACATTAACAAAAACCCAGCCCTGAAAAGAAACAGTCTGGGAAACACACAGCATTGAAAGGGGAAAATCTGAAGTTCCCACTTTGAATTTCCTACTTCAAGCCTAAATATATCATATTTTGTGGTCATCATCCACCACCACCACCACCATGTATTGCGTAGTTGAGAGGCATTCAGAGATGGCAGACTGCTTTGTGCTCGACGGGGTTGCGTAACAGGTCTATACTGTTTCACTGTCTGCGGAATAAAAAGGTAAGGCTAAATGTTTTTCTCTTTTTGGAGAGGAAGTTCTAGTCAGTTTATCTCCTCCTCATTGGCTTTCACTAACCAATTAGAGTTGAAGGACCTTGGCTTGGCCCGATAATACCGTAACTGGTTCGGGGATTATCCCTACTTTACTAGGGCTCCTCCACCTACTCCACTCCTGACCAACAGACATGTAGAAGGGGCAGTCCTGCTTGACACGTCCAGTTCTACAGGGGCTGGAGCTTGAGCCTAGATTACTGTGTTTGGGTTGGCTGTGTCTAGGAGTGAGGAGTTAAGACATGACTGGTATAACAAAGAGCTCTGACTGATCCCTTCCCTATAACTTCTTTCTCTGTTTCCTTTACTTTCAGAGCGCTATATAATATACACAAAGAGGCCTTAGTTTGGCACTACCTGACAAGACTTTCAGTTTGGACATGTTTGATATAATTTGTGAAGTGTTTTTGTTATTACTTTTGCAGGTACGGTATCAATCGGTGTCTCTGCATTGCCTCTTTTACTCATTGCATATATTGTTTACGAGTATAAGTCTGACGAAGCACCCAAAGCTAATATCTCTATGCCATAGAGCACAGCCTCTATAAAAAGTAATTTAGCCCAAGCCAAACATGTCATGCAGTCATTTGTTATCCATTGTATGGTTGGCCTGGACTCCCCTGTCAAGTGCTCTTTTATTGTGGTAGAGTGAGCTGATCAATGTGCATTCTCTTCTATGAATTCTCTTCTGGGGCCTGATGTAGATAAAACTTTAGATAAAGCTGGCACTGAACAGTGCCATTGTCACGTGTGCTCCCTCTCCGGCCTCTAGGTCACCAGGCTGCTCGTTATGGCACACCTGTCACCATCGTTACGGGCACCTGCGCATCATCAGACTCACCTGGACTCCATCACTTCCCTGATTACCTTCCCTACATACGTCACTCCTCTTGGTTCCCTCCCCAGGCGTTATTGTTTCTGTGTCATGTCTGTGTGTTGTTCGTGTTTCTTATTTTGTATTATGTTGTGTTTATTTGTGAATACACTCACTCCCTGAACTTGCTTCCCAACTCTCAGCGCACATCGTTACAGCCATCTTCCAAGTTTCTTTTATAACTGTAAAATAACATTCCCCTCATACATTCTGGAAAATATTACATGGGCATCTTATGTATCCTATTTGTTGACTTTTTAAGTCACCCAAATTATGAAAATATAGTAAGTAGTAGTCTCCGGGTATGCAGCTAAGCTGACATATGGAATTGTTTTAACATGGTCATACTATGGATCACTTAATTTAGAATGTTAGGACCCCTTTAGGTATAAAACTATTATTTGATCAAATATATATTTGGGCTTTTTGTATCTGTATTTATTATGTATCCCCATTATCTGCTGCCAAGGCAGCAGCTACTCTTCCTGGCGTCCAGCAAAATTAAGGCAGTTATAAAATTTGAAAAACATTACAAAACATTCACAACAGATTTCATAACACATTAAGTGTGTGCCCTCAGGCCCCTACTCTACTACCACATGAAACACAAAATCAATGTGTACGTGTGTGTATAGTGTGTATGTTATCGTGTGTTTGTATGCATGTGTCTGAGCCTATGTTTGTGTTGCTTCACAGTCCCCGCTGTTCCATAAGGTATATTTTTATGTTTTTTTCTATCGAATTTTACTACTTGCATGAGATACTTGCTGTGGAATAGTTCCATGTAGTCATGGCTCTATGTAGTACTGTGTGCTTCCCATAGTCTGTTCTGGACTTGGGGACTGTCAAAAATACCTGGTGGCATGTCTTGTGGGGTATGCATGGGTGTTTGAGCTGTGTGCCAGTAGTTCAAACAGACAACTCGGTATATTGAACACGTCAATACCTCTCACAAATACAAGTAGTGATGAAGTCAATCTTTCCTCCACTTTGAGCCAGGCGAGATTTACATGCATATTATTAATGTTAGCTCTCTGTGTAAGGGCCAGCCATGCTTCCCTCTTCTGAGCCAATTGCAATTTTCCTAAGTCCCTCTTTCTGGCACATGACAACACGACTGAACAGTAGTCCAGGTGCAAGAAAACTAGGGCCTGTAGGACCTACCTTGTTGATAGTGTTGTAAAAAAAACACTTAGGGATCATTGTGGCGCTAGCGCCCCACTCCCGACACTACCCGGTGAAATGTAAGGCGCCAAATTCAAAATCAAAAAGTTGAATTATTAAACATTCATCAATATACAAGAGTTGCATAGTCATCAAAAGCTCTGATTCTTGGCAATATCACAGCGTTGTCAGATTTCAAAAAGGCTTTACGGCGAAAGCACAACATTTGATTGTTTGAGGATAGCACCTCATATTTACGCATTAGCATGAATTCATATCCAGCGCGGGTCACACAAAACCCATATAAGAGCTAAATTAAATCACTTACCTCTCAAAGAACTTCTGCTGAGGGCATCCCAAGTGTCCAAACAAGAGAATCCATGGTTCTTTTGTTAGAAAAAGTCATTTATTATATCCATAAATCTCAGTTTGGTTGACGCGTTATGTTCAGAAAATCCACCGTCGAGTCGCCCGTTGTACAGTGAAGAGAAAGCGTTCAAATTATACCTATCAACTTTGCCCAAACAAATCAAACAATTTATAATGCATGCTTAGGTATCCTTTTATGAATATTAACGATTATATTTCACTCGGATGATATCCTAAACGGTCTCGTGCCCAGGAAAATGTATTGACATCCGTGGTCCCTTCACTATTTCTTCTTCTGTTCGGTTCTGTTCAATGATAAAGCCTCCAAAACCGACACCTCAGCTGCCGCTCCAGGGAGCGGCTCCCGAGGTGACGGTTTTGGAGAGTCTGGCGTGCCAAAGTAAAATGCCCCCCACTCAGGCCCAGAAAATAGTATATGAACATAATTAGTACTATTGGATAGGAAACACTCTGAAGTTTCTAAAGGTGTTAACATAATGTCTGTGAGTATAACAGAACGGATATAGCAGGCGAAAACCCAAGCAAAATCCATCCGGAAATACAGTTTTTTGTGACCTTTGCTCTGTTTGACAGTCTCCCTATTGATTTAAAAGGCAACCAGCTTCGAGATTTCAGTACCTATGGCTTCCACTAGATGTCTACAGTCTCTATACAAAGCCAGGAAAAGGTAGCCCTGACCAGAACGGATAGGAAGAGAATATGGTCAAGTGAGCTCAGATGTCAACAAGATTTTGCGGGTGCGCAACCGAGTGCGCACTCCACTTTATTTTCCTTTCTTATCGTTCAGGCAACAATCCGGTTGAAATATTATAGTAAATATACATAAAATGATACCTAAGGAAACATTAAAAATGATGTTTGATTTGTTTGGAGAAATATGATAGGTATAATGTGAACGCGTTCTCTTCACGGTTCAATGGGCGACTCAACGGTGGATTTTATGATCATAACGCGCCAACCAAACGAAGATTTATGGATATAATAAATGACTTTTTCTAACAAAAGAAGCATGGATTGTCTTCGTTGGACACTTGGGAAGCCCTCAGCAGAAGTTCTTCGAAAGGTAAGGGATTTTATATTAGCGATTTTATGCGTTTTTTGAGTCCCGCGTTGGGTTATGAATTTATGCTAACGGGTAAATATTGTAGGTGCTATCCTCAAACAATCAAATGTTGTGCTTTCGCCGTAAAGCCTTTTTGAAATCTGACAACGCTGTGATATTGCCAAGAAGCAGAGCTTTTTATGACTATGCAACACTTGTATATTGATGAATGTTTAATAACATTTCACCGGGTAGTGTCGGGTAGTGTCGGAAGTGGGGCGCTAGCTGCTCCCTAAGTAGTTAACACAGTGTCCAAAGAAGGGCCAGAAGTATATAGAATGGTGTCATCTGCATAGAGGTGGATCAGAGACTCACCAGCAGCAAGTGCGACATCATTGATGTATACAGAGAAGAGAGTCGGCCCAAGAATTGAACCCTGTGGCACCCCCATAGAGACTGCCAGAGGCCCGGACAACAGGCCCTCCATTTTAACACACTGAACTCTGTCTGCAAAGTAGTTGGTGAACCAGGCGAGGCAATCATTAGAGAAACCAAGGCTGTTGAGTCTGCCGATAAGGATGTGGTGATTGACAGAGTCGAAAGCCTTGGCCAGGTCAATGAATACGGCTGCACAGTAATGTCTCTTATCGATGGCAGTTATGATATCGAATAGTACCTTGAGAGTGGCTGAGGTGCACCCGTGACCAGCTCGGAAACGAATTGCACAGCGGAGACGGTACGGTGGGATTCGAAGTGGTCAATGATCTGTTTATTAACTAGGCTTTCGAAGACTTTAGAGAGGCAGGGCAGGATGGATATAGGTCTATAGCAATTTGGGTCTAGGGTGTCACTTCTTTGAAGAGGGGGATGACCGCGGCAGCTTTCCAATCTTTTGGGATCTCGGACAACACTAAAGAGAGGTTGAGCAGACTGGTAATAGGAGTTTCAACAATGATGGCAGATAGTTTTAAAAAGAGAGGGTCCAGATTATCTAGTCCAGCTGATTTGTACGGGTCCAGATTTTGTAGCTCTCAGAACATCTGCTATCTGGATTTGGGTGAAGGAGAAGCTGGGCAGGCTTGGACAAGTAGCTGCGGGGGGGGGCGGAGCTGTTGGCCGGGGTTGAGGTAGCCAGGAGGAAAGCATGGCCAGCCGTAGAAAAATGCTTGTTGAAATTTTCGATTATCATGGATTTATCGGTGGTGACCGTGTTACCTAGCCTCAGTGCAGTGGGCAGCTGGGAGGAGGTGCTATTGTTCTCCATGGACTTGACAGTATCCCAAAACTTTTTGTAGTTAGAGCTACAGGATGCAAATTTCTGTTTGAAAAAGCTAGCCTTTGCTTTCCTGAATGACTGGGTGTATTGGTTCCTGACTTCCCTGAACAGTTGCATATCGCGGGGACTATTCGATGCAATAGCAGTCTGCCACAGGATGTTCTTGTGCTGGTCAAGGGCAGTCAGGTCTGGAGTGAACCAAGGGCTGTATCTGTTCTTAGTTCTACATCTTTTGAAAGGAGCATGCTTATTTAAGATGGTGAGGAAGTTGCTTTTAAAGAAGGACCAGGCATCCTTGACTGACAGAATGAGGTAAATATCCTGCCAGGATACCCGGGCCAGGTCGATTAGAAAGGCCTGCTCGCAGAAGTGTTTTAGGGAGCGTTTGACAGTGATAAGGGGTGGTCGTTTGACCGCGGGCCCATAGCGGATGCAGGCAATGAGGCAGTGGTCGCTGAGATCCTGATTGAAAACAGCAGAGGTGTATTTGGAGGGCAAGTTGGTCAGGATAATATCTATAAGCGATGAATCCGGTGCCAGGGTCGAGAGCTCACGGCAAGGAACCGGTGGAGTAGTGGGTTCTAGCCGTGTTTGGGAGGAGGCCGGAGGTTGGCCTGGCTCAGGGCTGGGTCACTCAGTGGCAGCTAGCTAGCTGTGGAGATCAGGTGTAGTGGTCCAAGGTTTACGGCAGGGATCCGGCATTGTAGTGGAGAAACAGACCGATGGTGGTAGGCTGGCAAGTATTATCCGGGCTAAAAAAGGGCTGCTGTCTGTGCAGTAGGTAAAGGCCGCTAGCAGTGGCTAACAGTGACTGAATAGCTAGTAGCTAGTTAGCTCGCTAGCTTCCGATGGAGTTCTGTCTAAAAAGGTCATAAAAAATTGCGTATATTTAATATAAAAAATGGAAAAGAGATTGAAAATAAATTTGAAATATATACAAAAAAGACGGAAAATACAAAAGTACACGAGGGGACGAACAAAAACACGTCTGCACTGCTACGCCATCTTGGAAGATGAAGATGACTAGTTGAGTATCTGGAGCATCAACATTTGTGGGTTCAATTACAGGCTCAAAATGACCAGAAACAAAGGCCTTAGGGCTTTAACATCTTAGGGAGCGACAGCAGAGGTGACGGTTTTGGAGAGTCTGGCGTGCCCAAAGAAAAATGCCTGCCACTCAGGCCAAGAAATAGGAAACACTCTGAAGTTTCTAAAACTGTTAAAATAATGTCTGTGTATAACAGAACTGATATAGCAGGCGAAAACCCGAGGAATTTCTGTCCAGAATTTTGTTGTGACATTTCCTCTTTTCCATAGGCTTCCTATTGAAATACATGGATTCTAGCTCCTAGATTGCAGTACCTAAGGCTTCCACTAGATGTCAACAGTCTCTGGACAGTGTTTGGAGGCTTTAGCACTGAACAGAACCATACAGAAGAAGAATTACTGAAGGAAGCAGAAATGTCAACAACATTTTCCGGGCACGAGAACGTGAGCGCGCTCCACTTTATTTTCCTTTTATAACATTTAGGTTATCATCCGTGTAAAATATTATCGTTATTATTTTATAAAAGAATACCTAAGGATGCATTATAAATGAGGTTTGATTTGTTTGGGCAAAGATGATAGGTATAATTTGAACGCGTTCTCTTCACTGTACAACGGGTGACTCGACGGTGGATTTTCTGAACATAACGCGCCAACGAAACTGAGACTTTTCTTCGCAATGAGGAATATACAGAAACGTAGCCTAAACCAGAGAGACATCAAGGATTGTAACATACTTTGTTTCACGGAAACATGGCTCTCTCGGGATATGTTGTCGGAGACGGTACAGCCACCGGGATTCTTTATGCGTCGCGCCAACAGAAATAAACATCTCTCTGGGAAGAAGAAGGGCGGGGATGTATGCTCCATGATTAACGATTCATGGTGTAATCGTAACAACATAGAGGAACTCAAGTACTTTTGTTCACCTGATCTAGAATTCCTCAATCAAATGCCGACCATATTATCTCCCAAGATAATTCTCGTCGGTTATTGTCACAGCCGTGTATATCCCCCCACAAGCCGATAACACGACGGTCCTCAAGGAACTTCACTGGACTCTATGCAAACTGGAAACCATATATCCTGAGGCTGCATTTAATGTAGCTGAGAATTTTAATAAAGCAAATTAGAGAACAAGGCTACCTAAATTCAATCAGCATATTGATTGTACCACTCGTGCGCGCAATACACTGGATAACTGCAACTCTAACTTCCGCGATGCATACAAGGCCCTCCCCCGCCATCTTTTTGGCAAATCTGACCACGACTCCATTTTGCTGCCCCCAGGTGGTGAAGGTAGGAAACAACATCTCTACTTCGCTGATCCTGAACACTGGGGCCCCACAAGGGTGTGGGCTCAGCCCCTCCTGTACTCCCTGTTCACCCATGACTGTGTGGCCATGCACGTCTCAAACTCAATCATCAAGTTAGCAGATGACACAACAGTAGTAGGCTTGATCACCAACAACGACGAAACAATCTATAGGGAGGAGGTGAGGGCACTCGGAGTGTGGTGTCAGGAAAACAACCTCTCACTCAACGTCAACAAAACAAAGGAGATGATTGTGGACTTCAGGAAATAGCAGAGGGAGCACACCCCGATCCACATCGACGGAACAGCAGTGGAGAAGGTGGAAAGTTTTAAGTTCCTTGGCGAACACATCTAATCTCGGCTTGTCACCTAAAACCCACAGACTTTTACAGATGCACAATTGAGAGCATCCTTTCGGGTTGTATCACCGCCTGGTAATGCAACTGCACCGCCCACAACCGCAGGACACCTACAGCACCGATGTCACAGGAAGGCCAAAAAGATCATCAAGGACAACAACCACCCGAGCCTCGGCCTGTTCACCCTGCTACCATCCAGAAGGAGAGGTCAGTACAGGTGCATCAAAGCTGGGACCGAGTGACTGAAAAATAGCTTCTATCTCAAGGCCATCAGACTGTTAAACAGCCGTCACTAACACAGAGAGGCTGCTGCCTACATACAAACTTGAAATCATTGGCCACTTTAATAATGCCACTTTAATAATGTTTACATATCTTGTATTACTCATCCCATATGTATATACTGTATTTTTATACCATCTATTGCATCTTGCCTATGCCGCTCGGTCATCGCTCATCCATATATTTATATATTCTTATTCCATCCCTTTACTTAGATTTGTGTGTATTAGGTAGTTGTTGTGGAATTGTTAGATTACTTGTTAGACATTACTGCACTGTCGGAACTAGAAGCACAATGTAACGATGTACGCTGAGAGTCGGGAAGCAAGTTCAGGGAGTGAAAACATTGAATAAATAAATGAACGAAACGCGAACAGCGCACCAACATGGAAGAGGAACAATGACGACTGGCGAAGAAACCAAAGGGAGTGACATATAGGGCAGGTAATCAAGGAGGTGATGAGTCCAGGTGAGTGTCATTATACGCAGATGCGCATAACGCTGGTGACAGGTGTGCACCATAACAAGCAGCCTGGTAACCTAGAGGCCGGAGAGGGAGCACACGTGACAGTACCCCCTCCCCGACGCGCGGCTCCAGCCACAGGACGCCGACCAAGATGACGATCCCGGGGATCAGGAGCAGACCGGTCACCTCTGCTAAGGCGCGGGACCTGTCGATCCGGCTGAGGTGCAGGAGCATGACGACCTAGAGCGCCAGAGAGAGAGCAAACGTGACAGTACCCCCTCCTGGCGCGGTCAGCTCCAGCAGCAGGACGCCAACCACAGGGACGATCCCAGGGATCCGGAGCGGACCGGTCGCCTCCGCTGAGGTGCAGAAACATGACGAACCAGCTGAGGAGTGAGAGCCTGATGAGCCGGCTGAGACCTCCCCGGTTACCTTGGTCGAGGCACGGGAACCTGTTCACCAAGCTGAGGCATGGGAACCTGTCAAACCCGCAGAGGCATGAGAATCTGTCCAACAGGCTGAGGCCTCCCAGGTATCTCCGATTCTGACACCGACATCACCTCCCCCCCCAATTTTTTTGGGGAACTCCCTGGTGCTTCCCTTTGGTGAGTCATCATTCTGTAACGATGTACACTGAGAGTCAGGAAGCAAGTCAGGAAACAAGAAACACAAACAGCGCACCGACATGAAACAGGAACAATAACGACTGGGGACGAATCCAAAGGGAGTGACATATAGGTAATCAAGGAGATGATGGAGTCCAGGTGAGTGTCATTATACGCAGAAGCGCATAACGCTGGTGACAGGTGTGCGCCATGACGAGCAGCCTGGTGACCTAGAGGCCGGAGAGGGAGCACACATGTAGCATTTTGCTACACTCGCAATAACATCTGCTAACCATGTGTGTGTGACCAATAAAATTTGATTTGATTTAAACACAAATTAATTATTGGAGAAATGTAAATGTCTTTGTTTTTAACAGCTCCCAACAAGCTAATGCAAAAGGGTATATAAACTATGGCTTCCAGTACACAGTGAAGTCATAATTGAGTTTTGCATACATGGCATTAGCATCATCAGTCAGCCATCATAAGCATTAGATAGATAAACAATGGAATTGTACTTTCTCATTGCAGTACACTTACAACAAGTATAGCTTGTGAAATACACACAGATTTATGTAGAGGCTCCAACTTGTATCCAGCACTTAATTTCAAGACTTTCAAATGAAATAAGCATTAAGAGGACCCAGCCAGAGTAATGTTTTCTTCAAACCACATCCCCCCAAAAATGTCAAACTAAGACCAACACATCCATAATGAAAATATTGCTCTATTATATTCCAGCATAAAACTATTTATGTATGGCCTCATTCATCAGGTGCCCCAATTGTTCCATTCCAGCTCTTTTCACAGCGTTAATATGCATTATTTTTTGCAAATCTCTTCTGTTTGATTAGAACTTGTACCACGGTGCAAAATGAATGGGGAGAATGTTGTGGGACTATTTGTTGTGGGGCTATTTAGCCCATATCTGTGCATGTGTGATTTCAGAACTGTTTTCTGGCGGGCCTGGCAACTTAAGGGCTTGGATTTTCCTCTTCTGAAGCCACTCTGCTCCCAAGCAACAGGTCTCCCTAATATTGGGAAATTCTGCTTGTGGCATGTCAGTTATAGGGGTTAAAGAGTCTGGGATAAAGTCTTGATTCATACAGTAGCTGGGGGTACAGCATTTTCTTCTGTCAAGAGGTTTTCCGTTGCAACTGCATTTCCTTCCCACTCAACTGAAAGCCTTCTCATTAGAAGTCCATAAACAGTAATAATTGTGAAATGTAAAACAAACATGAGGAACAGTTGGTTTGTGTAACATGTATGCTGGGAGTCGGGAAGCAAGTACAGGGAGTGAATAATTGAATATAGAAATAGAACATGGTACAAAACAAGAAACAGGAAAAGTACAGACATGAAACCGAAACAGAGTCAATAACACCTAGGGAAAGAACCAAAGGGAGTGAGAGATATAGGGAAGATAATCAGGAAAGTGACTCTGATGAGGCGCTGGTGCGTGTAACGATGGTGACAGGTGTGCGTAATAATAAGCAGACTGGTGAACCCGAGCGCCAGAGAGTGACAAATTGATCCCAGACCATTTAAAAAACGAGTAATGCCTTTCCCTGCATCAAACAAGCTGTCTGCTAACAACCTTATTCCAAACCTAAATCATAATAAATTACACTTCATAGATTTTTTTCTAGATACTGTATGTCTAGAGAGAAAACAGCAAATAGATAACAAACAGCTGAATTAATAAGAAACTTTTTCCTTTGAAATGTTAATACAATATTATACCACAGGGAAACTAAAAACACACGCAGTCCAAAGGTAGAAGAAGAACATGCATTTTGTATTATTTTGGTTCTGACCAAGACCCGACAGGTTATGGAATCTCCATCATAGCGCTCAGGGGGAGTTAAGCGGGATTCCCGGGAAACCAGGGTGACGGCGTTGCTACCAGTCGGGTTAAAGAGGGGCTGGGAGGTTACCGTCGTGGTAGGCTGCATACTAGGCAACCCACGGAATTGCTCCCGCAATGCGTCCAAGGCTAGGTCATGACGTTCGGCCACCGCCTGGAACCCTTCCATCAGACCGCGAAGCAACTCCTCGTGCCTACCAATGGGGACTCCTTGGGAGGAGATCTGCTCAGTCAGTCATGGCCAGTTCGTACTATCAGGTATCAAGGTAAGACCCAAGTGCAGACTGTGTGAAGTAACAATGTTTATTGTAACAGAGGCAGGCAAACAACAAGTCAAGGCAGGCAGGGGTCAATAATCCAGAGTAGGAGCAAAGGTACAGGACGGCAGGCAGGGTCAGGCAGAGTGGTGAGGCGGGTGGGTACAGGGTCAGGATAGGCAAGGGTCAAAAACGAGAAGGACAAGAAAAAGCGAGGCTTGGAAAAGATAGGCGCTGACAGGACCTATGCTGATAAGCTTGACAAACTGGCACAGACAGACAGAAAACACCGGTATAAATACCCAGATGATAAGTGGGGAAGATGGGTGACACCTGGAGGAGGTGGAGACAAGCACAAGGACAGGTGAAACAGATCAGGGCATGACACATAATACCGTTTTTAAATGACTCAAACCCCTAAATGCTTGGCTATCAATCTACAGAACAAACAAGCATACCTGAGACATGTTTACGCACAAAGAAAACACCTAGACTTGAGATCAACAAGCAAACATTGTCTTGTGGTGCATCAATGACCTAGGTTTCCATATGGTCCGTGACCCTATCAGCTTGATTGAGAGAGGGTAGTCAAAGGGAGCTGTGCTTGATACATAGTCAGTTATATGCGAGTTGTGTTTTGCTCTAAACATGCAGCTAGTTTTATATCAAGCCTGATGTTAGACTGAAGAAAATGGCAGATTTACAAGCAGCTTGTCTCTAAGTTATTCAAAATATGGCAGACATTGTCTATATACACTATTAAAAAAAGGTGTTATCTACAACCTAAAAGGGTTCTTTCGCCATCCCAATAGGAGAACCCTTTTTGGTTCCAGGTAGAACCATTTTCACAGACGGGTCTACCTGGAACCCAAAAGACTTCTACCTGAAAGCAAGAATGGTTCTACCTGGAACCAAAAAGGGTTGTCATATGGGAACAGCCGAAGAATCCTTTTGGAACCCTATTTTCTGAGAGTGTACTAATACGGCAACAAATGTAATCAAACAACAAAACATTTAAAGAATTCCCAGCTCTCCCATTCTAAAGGCTTGTTGTGCACATAGATTGCATACTACTGCACAGGGAACAGGCATTCTGTCAAGGCAGCTCTGCCTTGTTGAAGTTTGATTGAGGTCAGGAGGAAGTCAACTGTTCTGTTTGAAACCTTTGCCCCCAACTCAGCTTGGTCCCTTTATGCAGGAGATTTTCTCAGTCTGTCAGGTTTGGGCCACTCCTCTAGTGGTGTGCACAGAGTCCAAAGACTCTGGTCAGTTTAATTTAAGGGTCAGAGTAACTGTCACGTCCAGGCCTGAGTTTACAGGCTGGCGTGTTTAGTTTAGTTTTTGGTGTAGGGTTTTTGGTTCTAGGTGTGCTATTTCTATGTTGGGTTAATGGTTCCCAATTAGAGGCAGCTGAGTGTCGTTACCTCTAATTGGGAACCATATATATGTTTGTGGTTTTGCACTAGGGTTTTGTGGGTTATTGTTTGGTTCATAGCTTTAGTGTTTATTCTATGTTATGGTCCGTTGTTACGATCTTCGTTCGTTTATTGTTTTTTCCCAGTTACGTTTAATAAATATGTATACTGGAAGCGTCGCTGCGTCTTGGTCCGTCCATAAAGAAGATCGTGACAGTAACCTTCCAGGTACAGTTGTCTATGTGATCTGCAGTACGCTACCCTAGCGTGTAAAGTAACAACATAAGCTTACTCGAGGCCACAATAATCTGTGAATGTAATGTTGTATTAAAATTGTATTAACTGCCTTAATTTTGCTCGTCCCCAGGAAGAGTAGCTGCTCTCAATCACCAATATCGATAAGTTGATACAACATCAATATAGGAGTGCAAGTGGTTCATTTGGCAATCTGTGGTGCACCAAATCCAATGCAGACTCCAAGCATTTATAAACCACCATGACATGCAGCATATCTATTAATATGATATTATGCTAATGACTATGTAAAATAAAAGTGAGGGATTCAAAAATATATAATTAACTGGTCATTTGTTTTTGTTTTTTTGGGGGGGGTGGGTAATTGTTTAATGAAATGAACAGTCATATATTTTGCAAATCATTTTTGTGAAATTAAGCACATCCATTTACTACTGTGTCAAAACAATATTGTTAAATACAGGCAAAACATGTATTCAGCCAGAGCATTGAGGAGAGTTACTGGAGTGTGTGGTATTAACACACACTCACTGACTTAATGACTACTTGTGGAGTAAGCTGAACACTGCTTGAGTGTGTTCAGCTCACTACACAACGGCATGATGCATGGTGCGATTCTAAAGTGACTCAAGAGGATCAAGGAGACAATGCTATGAATGACCACACAACCAAAAAGACAACAACCATGAGAAACTACTTGATCAAATGTACCAGTCCACCCGCCCAAAAGGTGAGAATCTAGAATAATTTAATCCCTCTGTGATGTTGCACAGGCTAAATGCCCACAAATAGGGGTTCTATTAAGCTATATGGAAATGTTTTAAGAAGGTCATACCAAGGATAATTTAGCTATTTGATTTTTAATTTGAATAAATAATACAATTATTTGATGAAAAATGTAATTTGCCCTTACTGCTTTTAGCCCATATAAACGCATTGAATAAAATACGCACTACTTGGAACAACAAATAGTCCGGCCCCCAAAATCAGTTAGTTCTGACTTGTCTGTCCTATATCTGAGAGATATAAGAAAGATCAAGAAACATTAAAAAAAGACATGTATTTAACCCTTAATCTCCATATATACATTAATTCAATAAAAAAAGATTCAGCCGGTACCGGGGGACCTTCAGACGAGCATTTTGAGGCCTGTGGGCATCCTAGAGCAAAACAACTGACGTATCTTTTCACAGTGTGTAGCCCAAACTGTCCGGGGGCTACAGACAGAAGATGGCAGATCGACTGTACCGACTTCAGACAAGTCTCAAATTGAAGAACCCCATCGTGTACGTGGGAGTCTCATCTTTCCATTTATGCTGCTGCTACTCTCGGTTTATCATATATGCATAGTCACTTTAACTATACATTCATGTACATACTACCTCAATTGGGCCGACCAACCAGTACTCCCGCACATTGGCTAACCGGGCTATCTATCTGCATTGTGTCCCGCCACCCACCACCCACCAACCCCTTTTTTACCCTACTGCTACTCTCTGTTCATCATATATGCATAGTCACTTTAACCATAGCTACATGTACATACCACCTCGCTACTTTTATAGCCTCGCTACTGTATATAGCCTGTCTTTTTACTGTTTTATTTATTTACTTACCTATTGTTCACCTAATACTTTTTTTTGCACTATTGGATAGAGCCTGTAAGTAAGAATTTCACTGTAAGGTCTACACCACGTGGCAAATAAACTTTGATTTGAGTAGATTTAATCGTTTTTTTAGGCCAAACCGTTCGGATGCTAAAGAACATTTTCTGAGAAGACCGATTTTCGGGATCTCATGGTCTGACAATCACGATCTAGCTCTGTCACCTTTCAGCTCTAGCTCTGTCACCTTTCATCGCAGATGCGGAAGTGCAACATCGGCGGTTGCGGTGGATTGAAATGCATCCAATGCAAAAAATATCTCTAGCTTAAACTGACAGATTTTTATGGGGGCCACGGAAATCAACTCTAGTTAACCTCTACAGGATCAGTGGGTCCCCCGAGGGACGATTGAGCTAACGTAAGCTAATGCAATTAGCATGAGGTTGTCAGTAACAAGAACATTTCCCAGGACATAGACATATCTGATATTGGCAGAAAGCTTAAATTCTTGTTAATCTAACTGCACTGTCCAATTTACAGTAGCTATTACAGTGAAATAATAACATGCTATTGTTTGAGGCGAGTGCACAGTTATGAACTTAAATGTTTTAATAAACCAATTAGGCACATTTAGGCAGTCTTGATGCAACATTTTGAACAGAAATACAATGGTTCATTGGATCAGTCTAAAACTTTGCACATACACTGCTGCCATCTAGTGGACAAAATCTAAATTGCGCCTGGGCTAGAATAATACATTATGGCCTGTCTCTTGCATTTCAAAGATGATGGTACAAAAAAATGTACTAAAAAACACATGGTTTTTTCTTTGTATTATCGTTTACCAGATCTAATGTGTCATATTCTCCTACATTCATTTCACATTTCCACAAAAAGAGTTTCCTTTCAAATGGTATCAAGAATTTTCATATCCATGCTTCAGGTCCTGAGCTACAGGCAGTTAGATTTGTCTATGTCATTTTAGGTGAAAATTGAAAAAAGGGGTGGATAAAATAGAGAAAATGTCCAGTTTCCCTTTGAAGGGCGGGAGTTTACCATGGTAACGGGGCCACTCGAGTCCTGTCACTTGTGTATGAGATTTGGAATCTGACTAGGGTGTCTCTTTGCTATCAGTTGAAGCAGCAGACTCAAACTAACGTTGAAAAACAACTGAGCTTGTGAACTTAACAATGTCAATAGCCAAGAAACATGAGGGAAAAAGTCTCACTTTGTAGACTTTCGAGTAAATTATACGAACTTTGTCTGTGCGCAGCGCCTCCAAAAATGTATCTATCAGCACTTCACTCAGTGAGCTCAGCTCCTCTGCCAGGCAGTGTTGCTACGTGAGGTGGGATATAGGATTAGTATTTATTTGTGCAATTAACAGCTTTGAAACAAAACAGGAGAAATTCTTTGAAAACAGTAACTGCAGCATTTTTCTAACTCTAATGTGCTTATACTTGACTTTTGACTATTTTTATTTGCGAATGTAATGCTCGCACTGCAGAGCCCTGTAAATTGACCACCCACCAACCAATGTTGGTGGCACCTTAATTGGGGAGGACGGGCTTGTGTCAATGGCTGGAGCGGAATGAGTGGAAGGGTATCAAATACTGTACATCAAACATGTGTTTGATGCCATTTTATTTGCTTTGTTCTAGCCATTATAATGAGCCGTCCTTCCCTCAGCAGTCTCTTATTTCAAGCAGTCTCTGTTCTCCTCGCAGTTTAAGTGTATGGATGAAAGTTATCCTTGGTAAGGACATCTTCAAAATGAACGTGGTTCAAGTGATGTCCTCTGCATTAGATTTCGTGTCTACCCCCCCACTGGGCAGTTACATATAGTGGGGCAAAAAAGTATTTAGTCAGCCACCAATTGTGCAAGTTCTCCAACTTAAAAAGATGAGAGAGGCCTGTAATTTTCATCATAGGTACACTTCAACTATGACAGACGAAATGAGAAAAAGAAATTATGGTGGAAAATAAGTATTTGGTCAATAACAAAAGTTTATCTCAATACTTTGTTATATACTCTTTGTTGGCAATGACAGAGGTCAAACGTTTTCTGTAAGTCTTCACAAGGTTTTCACACACTGTTGCTGGTATTTTGGCCCATTCCTCCATGCAGATATCCTCTAGAGCAGTGATGTTTTGGGGCTGTCGCTGGGCAACACGGACTTTCAACTCCCTCCAAAGATTTTCTATGGGGTTGAGATCTGGAGACTGGCTAGGCCACTCCAGGACCTTGAAATGCTTCTTACGAAGCCACTCCTTCGTTGCCCGGGCGGTGTGTTTGGGATCATTGTCATGCTGAAAGACCCAGCCACGTTTCATCTTCAATGCCCTTGCTGATGGAAGGAGGTTTTCACTCAAAATCTCACGATACATGGCCCCATTCATTCTTTCCTTTACACGGATCAGTCGTCCTGGTCCCTTTGCAGAAAAACAGCCCCAAAGCATGATGTTTCCACCCCCATGCTTCACAGTAGGTATGGTGTTCTTTGGATGCAACTCAGCATTCTTTGTCCTCCAAACACGACGAGTTGAGTTTTTACCAAAAAGTTNTTTGGTCCCAGCTCTCTGCAGGTCATTCACTAGGTCCCCCCGTGTGGTTCTGGGATTTTTGCTCACCGTTCTTGTGATCATTTTGACCCCACGGGGTGAGATCTTGCGTGGAGCCCCAGATCGAGGAAGATTATCAGTGGTCTTGTATGTCTTCCATTTCCTAATAATTGCTCCCACAGTTGATTTCTTCAAACCAAGCTGCTTACCTATTGCAGATTCAGTCTTCCCAACCTGGTGCAGGTCTACAATTTTGTTTCTGGTGTCCTTTGACAGCTCTTTGGTCTTGGCCATAGTGGAGTTTGGAGTGTGACTGTTTGAGGTTGTGGACAGGTGTCTTTTATACTGATAACAAGTTCAAACAGGTGCCATTAATACAGGTAACGAGTGGAGGACAGAGGAGCCTCTTAAAGAAGAAGTTACAGGTCTGTGAGAGCCAGAAATCTTGCTTGTTTGTATGTGACCAAATACTTATTTTCCACCATAATTTGCAAATAAATTCATTAAAAATCCTACAATGTGATTTTCTGGATTTCTTTTCCTCATTTTGTCTGTCATAGTTGAAGTGTACCTATGATGAAAATTACAGGCCTCTCTCATCTTTTTAAGTGAGAGAACTTGCACAATTGGTGGCTGACTAAATACTTTTTTGCCCCACTGTAAGAGTCACAGCAAGTGGATTTAAAGGCCCTTATTAAAGGGGTAATCTTCAGTTCAAACAACCACAAAGTTCACCCCACCACTGTTTTTGTAAAAAACTGAGGGATGGGGCTGGTGAAATATAACCACTTTCAAATTTATAGACAGAGCTATGTATGTAAGGACTGACCATTCATGAGATCAAATTATAGTTTTAACCATGTTTTGATTCCAATCTCTCTTTCAAAAAATCAGGTGGAAAAGGTAACTCAAATAACAAAAATCAAACTGATACATAATTGTTTGACTACAGAGGCAGCAAAATAGTTTCCCATGTCTGGAACACTGCGTTTAGACACACGCAACTGTGCCATCTACCGCACATAACCTAAAGAACAATCAGGTGTGTCAACACAATCTCTAGCTGTGTAGTATAGCCACTTTCCAAGTTGTCTGCTTTTTGTGTTATTGCTCTGTATGTGTTGCTTGTCATATTTTATCTTATAACTAGACAAGTCAGTTAAGAACACATTCTTATTTCCAATGACAGCCTACCGGGGAACAGTGGGTTAACTGCCTTGTTCAGGGCAGAAAGACAGATTTGTATCTTGTCAGCTCAGTGATTCAATCCAGCAACCTTTCGGTTACTGGCCCAACGCTTTAACCACTAGGCTACCTGCTGCCCCCATGTTGTTCTGTGTGTGCTTATTGCCTGCATTGTCATTTTATGAGTTTTTAATAACCTGCCCAGGGACTGCAGTTGAAAATTTGTTGGCTGGCTATACAGTGTTTGGGTTATACTTTGGCTTCTGAATGGGTTAGATAGTTGAACTAAGCTCATGAGGCATTTATAAGTTATATTCTTCAAGAATGAATGGCTATATATCATTAATTTAAATGTCCATGTATGTTGCAAATGCAGATTGCCCCCTTAAGAGTGAAGCCAAAGGATTCATGCTCAGTCACAAACCTCAGAGAAGAACATTGCCGAGAGCTCTGCGCTTATTGGTGATCATCTAAAGTTGAGCATCTGCAAAATGTGAAAACCTACCAATCCTGGACTTAAACTGCCCCTAAACTGCTGTGTGTTTCCTCTGTCTCTGTTGTAGGAGGTGTGTGTATTTCTCAGTCGGTCAAGATTCCCCGGGAGCCAAAGCCTGGAGAGTTTGGCAAGGTCATCCGCCGACTAAGAGAAAACCCAAACGCAAGGGTGGTCATCATTTTCGCCAATGAGGATGATATTAGGTAAGGGTATTATCATAGCATTGACATGTTGAATATGAAATACTAAAATAACATGGAAGATTAAAGTCAAATCGGCAGAAATAAAAAGCTAGACATTTAAATTGTGCACTGTAGTATTACTTTAAAATGTTATTGGTCAGGCGCTATCATAATTCTCCCTATTAGACTGTCGGTAATTTATGTTAATATGTGACTCACCACCTGGATTCAGTCTTATGTAGCAAAATTTGAATTTCAGTTTTTTTGCTTTGGACAAAAGTAGAGCCTGAGCTACAAAATGGTATATCACACACAGCATTTGAGGAACAATGGGAAAGTTATGCTTTGAAAGTTGATACACTTGTAAACTCGCTTTTGAGAAAAGGGCCTTTGAATGTTTTGGTACCTACTAGAGAGCTCTCCTTTGTCTACACCCATTTAGCATTGTTTACACCCTCTTAAGCCAGCCACACCCATCTCTAAGTATTCACATGAGGTCATGTGCTAAAGACTAAAAGTGGTAGTAGCCTACAATAAGTAAAAATTCCAGGTAAACAGAAAGTGTCCACATAAATTTAAATAGATAACGCTTACCCAGATACACTTGTCTAAATTGATGGGTCATGTGAAAGAAATGCTAAAACCCCCAGCCACATCCAGTGATGGAAAAAGTACTAAATTGTCATACATAAGTATAAATAATTTCAAATTCCTTATATTAAACCAGACGGCACAATTGTATTTTTTTTTTAATAGCCAGGGGTACAATGTACTTAAGTATCAAAAGTATAAACAATTTCAACTTCCTTATATTAAGCAAACCAGATGGCACAATTTAATCACAAAACTCCCCGATCTTGTCAAAAACATAAGTTTGTCTAGCTGTGTCCAGTCGGTGCTTTTACAGGCAGACAATCTATGGAAGGAAGGATGTCAGCGTTGCGCAGCAGCTGAAACCTGGTCCCGACATTCCGAACGCTCCTTGGTGACAACACCAGGCTCCAGAGCATCAAAACTGTAAACCTGGGAAAAAAAATAAATAAATCAGATTACAACCCTGCACAACATCAATTCACCTCCCAAGTTTAGATAAGAATAACCTCATACAAAGAAAAATTACCTGAAGTGCTGGTACTGCTTGATCTGTGGCAGTGGCCTGAAATACGGAGTCAGGTGTTGTCAGCCATAGCTTTCCACCAGCACCGTACCATCCTCCAGTCCAACCAGCTGTGGGATGTTGACCCGTCACATTGCTGGTGTTGTGAAGAACAGCATTCTCAGACAAAGTGTTCACTCTGGTCTTTCTGAAGCGCTGCTTAGTGAGGCCGAAGCACAAATCAGGGGCAAACTTGGTGTGGCCTGTGATCAGGAAGGGAAGGTCCAGATTATGGTGGAGCTTGTGTATGGTCCACCAGGCACAATACCAGAGCACAAACTTGTTCTTATTTTGGCCATTGAAGTTATCACAATTTAGGTCCACACGTGTTTCCCCAACTCCATAGTTGGTGAAGAAATGGTGCATGTAGTTGATGACTGCGCTGCTACCTTTGCTTGCTTGGGCCAGCTCTCTTTTTGATGACTGTAAGACTGGTGGATTAGAGTCAGGCGTGTTCTACTGATTAATGCTGAAAGACAAATTCCAGATATAATGCTAAACTATTTGTACAATAGATGCAAAATGGCATTCTGAGATAAGATCACTACACAGTGCACAGGAAATGTTAGCTACTGTAGCTAGCCAGCCATCTAACATCAGTTGGCTAGCAATACAAACTGATTGTCATAGCAAGCTAAAGTTAATGAACCTAAAGTTATTTGGTTATTTAGCAAGCTAGCCATCAAACTCCAGCTGGCTAGCTAAACAGCAAGCTTTAACTTGCAATGAAAATAACTTTGACAAAATTAGAAACATATCGGAATCTGTAGCTAGATTCTTACCTGTATACATGGATGAAATCTTCATGGCAGACTGCAACCCCTTTCATAAGACATACTGTGCTGTTTCCGTTTAGTTTGCACAGCTTGTTTGGCCAGTTGTGTTCCACTGATTTCCAAACATGTGATTAAATGAGATTCAGCATTGCATGGCATGATCGTCGTCTAGAAAGTAGTCCATCACAACTTTTTCCCACTGACCTTTGTCGATAGCGCCTGATAAATTCAGGGCAGCAATGTTATTGAGAGAAGTAGCAACATATTTTCAGTTCTCCATGCTGCAGTATGAGCAGCTCCTTTTATAGAAACAAGATGCAACACCGACCAATCCAAACTCATCTCTCGGCATGTCCAGCCCCCTCATTTTTTCAGCCAATCATGGCTAGCGGGAGGTTGCTAACTTTTTTCTGTAGCTAAACCAACTAGGCTCTAATTTAACAATTTGATTTGTATTTACAGATTACATACAAGTTTGATATTAAGGCACATGAAAGTTCACATGTTCGAGAAGGCATTTCTGCCTATTGTTTTACTCACAAGGCTCTCCTGTGAAGTCGTGACTTGCGACATAAGCCTAGTTTCCCGAATCGGGTCACATATGCTTCCTTACTTTATTTTAGTGACACAGGATACATTTGGAAATGATCTTAATCGTTTAGTCCTCTGTTGTCCTGACATTAGTGAATGTTACCTGCCGCTGTGCAATCAGCTTCGGATTTCTAATGTAGCCCTCAATAAGCCTGCTTTAGCAAACTCAGGTAACAAACTAAAAACCTGGAGAAAATATTTGCTATTGATCTATTGTTAACATTTGTTCTAAAACATTTGGATGATTTCTCTGGGTATACAACACACCAGACCATATACTTCATGTTGTTTATAGTGCAGACCAGCCAGACCAATACAATGGAATCCAAATGAGTTTGTACCTTCAAGTTGAATCATGAACACTGTGTACTGCAGTATATCAGCGACTATTGTGTAGTTATTTTGCAGCACTGCCTATACAGTTAGCTCATAGAAAGTGTTACCAAAATATCAAATACATTATTCGTAGCTAAATGTGTTTATCCACTTGTATCAGGAGGCTACTCCAAGCAGCCAAGAAGGCCAACCAGACTGGCCATTTCATCTGGGTGGGCTCAGACAGCTGGGGCTCAAAGATATCTCCAGTGTTACACCAAGAGGAGATGGCAGAGGGAGCTGTCACCATCCTGCCCAAACGCCAGTCCATCAGAGGTGAGGGGGAACAGAGAAATGTTCTAGGTTCCTGTGATCAACTTTGTAATTGGCTAATTGATTGATTGATTGATTGCTTGATTAATTAATTGATTGTTGGGGAGGTAGGGGGGGACCAAATAAATGTTTTAGGTTGCAGGGATCAATTTAAGACTGTCCGATTGATTCATTGGTAGATCTCATGTAGCTTTCGCTCAATGTACAAGGATAAAGTGATTGAGATAAGTAATGTAGATATTATTGGAAAACATTACATTTTGTTTACAAACTTAGACATGGATCAGTAGTGCGTTATTGTGCCAGCAGCTATTCCCCCTCACCCAGAGATATCTCTGGTAGAGCTAGAATCCTTAAATGAAACAATAACAAAGCAATTCCCTGAACCTATTTTGCTAAAAAGCTGAGGGATGGGGCTGGAGAAATGTAACCACTCTCAAATTCGTAGACAGAGCTATGGATGCAAGGAATGACCATCCATGATATCAAATGTATAGTTGAACCATGTTTTGAGGCTATAGAGTGTTTGTTTAGAGACATTGGATTAAAACATGCTTACATTTTGAGGTTCTGATGGGGTACGACAATCTTGTTCCTGTTAACACAGAACACTTCCAAGTCCTGATAACCCATTGTAAAAGATAAGGCATTTACTCTCCCGCACTCTTCGAAAAAAGGGTTATTTGGCTGTCTCCATAGGATAACCTTTTTGGGTTCCAGGTAGAACCCTCTGTAGAAATGGTTCTACATGGAACCTAAAAGTTTTACCTGGAACCGATAAGCCTTCTTCAAAGGGTTTTCCTATGGGGACAGCCGAAGAACTCTTTTAGGTTCTAGATAGCACTTTTTTTTCTAAGAGTGTGTGTCATTACCCACTCAGTCTGCCAGCCAAGCCAAAATTCTGGTCTATAACACAATCAGCCTTTATCAATACATTCACTGTTAAAGCAATGCTCACCCTGTCAGAAAATGTAGTTTAATGAGTTACCCAAATGCTTCATTACAGAGCATGTCACTACATTCCCCCTCATGTCAATACCCATGTTAGCACTGACACTGTTGCCAGAGCCATTGCACTAAAATGACAATCTGATCAATCTCTTCCAGGGTTTGATCGTTACTTCATCAGCCGCACACTGGAGAACAACAGGAGGAATATCTGGTTTGCTGAGTTCTGGGAGAACAACTTCGCCTGCAAGCTGAGCCGACACGCTTTGAAGAAAGGTTCCGGGCTGAAGAAATGCACAAGTAAGACAATTCTCCTTTCCTTTCATACCATTGCAGCTTTACTGATCTTAACTACCATTGGAAAAGTGTTATGTTTCACAGGTAAGGACAGGAAAAGCCTGTCCTTATCCTAGAACATAACAGCTTTGGTCCATGGCTTATGGTACATGACAAAAGTCTGTACACTAGTTAAAGCTAGAGATGTACAACATTAGCTGGATTCAAAATGTATCTCCTTCTGATGAGGTATTACTAGAGCCATGTGTTTCTGCTGAGTAGACTGTTCGACTGTCCTCCCAGATAGAGCAACAGAACGATGTAATAGCAGGTCTGCATGGTTAAACATTTCCACCTGCAGGCTCACTGCCATATGCTATCCAGCTGTGTCCTGGAGTGTTCTGTCTTCGTGTGCTGGAGATTGTTTGATCATCACAAATTCACTCAAGCCTTTCAATCTGGACTTGGAGCTAAAGACCTTATCTCTAGCTGTTCTATCTGTTCATTCATGAGAAATTGTGTAGGCTAGTAGTATATTGATGGTTTGAAACAATTAACAGCAACATGGAAATATTGTCTCGTTATTACCCATTGGTTTAAAATTAAATGATGCCTGTTGCTTTTGCAGTTGTCAATTTCTTAGATGTTCTTATGTGAGAAACTTGCCTTCATGGTGGTGCAATAATAGCAATCACTGTGTCAAAGTGTGGAAACAACAATTAGAAAATACAGAACACCAAAAATCATAAAATAGGCATTCACTTGCATTCAAAATGCATGTAGCAAATGGATATCCTTAAAATTCATGAAGCAAGCATAATTCATATTCATGTTGTAATTGGCTTTCAATAAAAGGCAATACAGGTAATGCTTTGTGTTTGTTTAATCACACTACTCCATAGAATAGCATCGAGTTCTCATAATATACTACAAAACTGGCAAACGCTGCACTAATAGCAGCATTGTCTCCCTTTTTGTTCTCTGTTGTGTGGGTTTTAGGTCCTTAGGCTAGCACTGCTGTCTTAATGGGAGTGCAGCAAGGCATTCAACTGAAAACTATAAGTTGATTAGAGGCCATCTCTCTTCACCCACACCAGTAAAAAAAAAATCAACAATTAAAAATGGACATGTCAAGATTTAAACAGATTAATGTTGTCCGTCTATACAGAAGACTAATGCCAGTCACATCCTTTCAGTGCCGCTGTCTACTGCACCACTCTTTCATGGATTAACTGGCTCTGTCTGAATGACCAATCTGGGAGAAGAAAAAACACTGTCAGGATATAGCTATATGTCCATAGCTACCCACAAAAGAATTGACTCATATGATGACAAGTTAGCAATGAGCTGAATGATCTGAGTAGAGGTTGGAGAAATGGGACATGGAGGAGGAAGTGTTGGGGGACTGAGACATCATCAGCTCATTGACTCATCAGCTCATTGACTCATCAACTCAACCATGCATGATCGTTACACACTGAGATAGATTGGTTTCAATGCATTCTGGCACAGCTGCTGTGGACTAATGTGACACAAACTCCAACGATATGTTTGTGTGAGGGGGTGAGTCATATGTGCCTGATTTGTTATTTTTTGGCACTTCTTGACATCCAAATTGCTCTTTGTGAAGCCTTGGCCAAACTAAAAGCTTGAACTCAAATGGACTACATAACAAGACAGTTGGAAGCCTGCCCGGTCTTTTCCTTAAAAATGAACAACATGCTTGGAAATGGAAGATGTCATACAATGTGAAAAAGTAATCATTTTTGGAGACACCTACAGTAGCAGTTTTGGAGACACTGTCGTGTTTGCTAGCAAACAGATTTTCTGAACTTAACGTTAAATAAAAAAATTATTTTGCCACAGTTAGTGCAACATGATTATCCAGCTAGCTAAAATTGCTTACAGTTAGTTAGCAATCTCGTGTCTGCTACACTATTCTGCTAGATACAGTAGCTACCTTGTTAATAATGTCCTGTGTGGCCCAGTTGGTAGAGCATGATGCTTAAAATGCTAGTGTTGTGGGTTCAATTCCCACAAGGGACCAGTACGCAAAAATGCATGTACTGTATGTCTCTCTGGATAAGAGCGTCTGCTAAATTACTACAATGTATACTGAACAAAAACATGCAATAACTTTACTGAGTAACAGTTCATGAAAGGAAATCAGTCAATTGAAATAAATGCATTACGCTCTAATCTATGGATTTCACATGACTGGGAGGGCATAGGCCTTACATGTTGCCTTAGAACCTGGAATTAAAATGGATTTTTGGGGGGTTTGTATCATTTGATTTACACAACATGCCTACCACTTTGAAGATGCAAAATATTTTTTGATTGTGAAACAAACAAGAAATAAGACAAACTATTCACCCCCCCCAAAGTCAATACTTTGTAGAGCCACCTTTTGCAGCAATCTCTTAGGGTAGGTCTCTATATGGGGCGGCAGGTAGCCTAATGGTTAGAGCGTTGGACTTGTAACCGGAAGGTTGCAAGGTCGAATCCCCAAGCTGACAAAGTAAAAATCTGTCGTTGTGCCCCTGAATACGTGGATGTTGATTTAAGGCAGCCTGATTCAGAGGGGTTGGGTTAAATGCAGAAGACACATTTCAGTTGAAAGCATTCAGTTGTACAACTGACTAAGTACCCCCTGTTCCCTTTCCCTAAAAGCTTTCAGACTCTGGGGTCTTTCAGAACAGGTGTATATATACTGAGATCATGTGGCACCTAGATTGCACTCAGGTGGACTTTATTTAACTAATTATGTGACATCTGAAGGTAATTGGTTGCACCAGATCTTATTTAGGGGCTTCATAGCAAAGGGGGTGTATACATATGCACGCACCACTTTTCCGTTGTTATTTTTTTTAATAAGTAATGTTTTACATTTCACTATTTTGTGTATGTCCATTACATGAAATCTAAATAAAAATCCATTTGAATTACAGGTTGTAATGCAACAAAATAGGAAAAACGCCACTGGGGGTGAATACTTTTGCAAGGCACTGTAGGCCTATTGTTTACCTTTTTGTTGGTGACACTGACATCTTGATAATATGCAGCTGTTTAAAGGGCAAATCCACAGATTAACAAAACGGTCACCCCGAGGGATGAGCCTGGAGAAAAGTAACCACTCAGATTAATAGACAGAGTTATGGATGCAAGGACTGACCATACATGATATAAAAATTATTGTTTTAACCATGTTATAAGGGTATATAGTGTTTGTTTACATTTATAATGTTTACAAACATAGGAGAAAAACAAGCTCATTTTGGGTTCTCTTGGAGTGTGGCAGTTGAACTAAGATCAGGAGGCATTTATAAGTTATATTCTTCAAGAATTAATGGATATATATATATATATATATATATATATATATATATATATATATACACACACAGTGCCTTCGGAATGTAGTCAGCCCCTTGACTTTTTTCACATTTTGTTACGTTATTCAAAAATGTATTAAATAAATAAAAATCCTCAGCAATCTACACACAATACCCCATAATGAGGTGAAAACAGGTTTTTAGACATTTTTACAAATCTATTCAAAATAAAAACAGAAATACCTTATTTACATAAGTATTCAGACCCTTTGCTATGAGACTCTAAATTGAGCTCAGGTGCATCCTGTTTCCATTGATCATCCTTGAGGTGATTGGAGTCCACCAATCATAAATCCAATTGATTGGACATGATTTGGAAAGACACACACCTGTCTAAATAAGGTCCCACAGTTGACAGTGCATGTCAGAGCAAAAAGCAATCCATGAGGTCGAAGAAATTGTCCATAGAGCTCAGAGACAGGATTGTGTCAAGGCACAGATCTGGGGAAGGATACCAACACATTTCTGCAGCATTTAAGGTCCCCAATAACACAGTGGCCTCCATCATTCTTCAATAGAAGAAGTTTGGAACCACCAAGATTCTTCCTAGAGCTTGCCGCCCGGCCAAACTGACCAATCGGGGGAGAAGGGCCTTGGTCGGGTAGGTGCCCAAGAACTCGATTGTCACTTTGACAGAGCTCCAGAGTTCCTCTGTGGAGATGGGAGAACCTTCCAGAAGGACAACCATCTCTGCAGCACTCCACCAAGCAGGCCTTTATGGTAGAGTGGCCAGACGGAAGCCACTCCTCAGTAAAAGGCACATGACAGCCCGCTTGAAGTTTGCCAAAAGGCACCTAAAGAGTCTCAGACCATGAACAACAAGATTCTCTGGTTTGATGAAACCAAGATTGAACTATTTGGCCTGAATGCCAAGCGTCACGTCTGGAGGAAACCTTGCATCATCCCTACATTGAATCATGGTGGTGACAGCATCATGCTGTGGGGATGTTTTTCACCGGCAGGCACTGGGAAACTAGTCGGGATCGAGGGAAAGATGAATGGAGCCAAGTACAGAGAGATCCTTGATGAAAACCTGCTCCAGAGTGCTCAGGACAGCTGGCTGGGGCGACGGTTCACCTTCCAACAGGATAATTTCCCTAATCACACAGCCAATACAACGCAGGAGTGGCTTCGGGACAAGTCTCTGATGGCGTGCGCCATTGGGGAAAAATGTATTTTGTCCCCGCACACCAAACGCGATCACGACACGCAGGTTCAAATATCAAAACAAACTCTAAACTAATTACATTAATTTGGGGACAGGTCGAAAAGCATTAAACATATGGATTTGTCCTATTTAGCAAGCTTGCTGTTGCTAGCTAATTTGTCCTGGGATATAAACATTGAGTTGTTATTTTACCTGAAATGCACAAGGTCCTCTACTCTGACAATTAATCCACACCTAAAATGGTCAACCGAATCGTTTCTAGTCATCTCTCCTCCTTCCAGGCCTTTTCTTCTCTTGACTTTATATTGCGATTGGCAACTTTCATAAATTAGGTGCATTACCGCCACTGACCTCGTTCTTCTTTCAGTCACCCATGGGTACCTGCTTCTATAAACCAATGAGATGGGAGAGGCAGGACTTGCAGCGCGATCTGCGTCACAAATGGAACTGACTTCTATTTTAGCCCTTGGCAACGCAGACGCTCGTTGGCGCGTGCGAGGAGTGTGGATGCAATAATTGAATAATATAGATTTCTAAATTTATTTTGCAACGCTCATGCACGCGACGCAAGCGGTGTAGTCAGCCTGTTAGGCCTATGCATTTTTTTTATCAGCATGAATTAGATTGAGCAATAAAAGCCCCACTTTTATTCCATAAACTGGGAACCGCACTATGCAACTGTTGCAAGAGCGCATTTTTCACTGGCTGTCAACTGGTTTCAAAAACAATGATAGCTAGGCAGCTTAAACTTCTTGAATTCAACCATTATTGGGTTCAAATACACATTTAAAGGCGCAATGCGCTATGTACAGTGAGGGAAAAATGTATTTGATCCCCTGCTGATTTTGTACGTTTGCGCACTGACAAAGAAATAGTCAGTCTATAATTTTAATGGTAGGTTTATTTGAACAGTGAGAGACAGAATAACAACAAAAAAATCCAGAAAAACGCATGTGAAAAATTTTATAAATTGATTTACATTTTAATGAGGTAAATAAGTATTTGACCCCTCTGCAAAACATGACTTAGTACTTGGTGGCAAAACCCTTGTTGGCAATCACAGAGGTCAGACGTTTCTTGTAGTTGGCCACCAGGTTTGCACACATCTCAGGAGGGATTTTGTCCCACTCCTCTTTGCAGATCTTCTCCAAGTCATTAAGGTTTCGAGGCTGACGTTTGGCAACTCGAACCTTCAGCTCCCTCCACAGATTTTCTATAGGATTAAGGTCTGGAGACTGGCTAGGCCACTCCAGGACCTTAATGTGCTTCTTCTTGAGCCACTCCTTTGTTGCCTTGGCCGTGTGTTTTGGGTCATTGTCATACTGGAATACCCATCCACGACCCATTTTCAATGCCCTGGCTGAGGGAAGGAGGTTCTCATCCAAGATTTGACGGTACATGGCCCCATCCATCGTCCCTTTGATGCGGTGAAGTTGTCCTGTCCCCTTAGCAGAAAAACACCCCCAAAGCATAATGTTTCCACCTCCATGTTTGACGGTGGGGATGGTGTTCTTGGGGTCATAGGCAGCATTCCTCCTCCTCCAAACACGGCGAGTTGAGTTGATGCCAAAGAGCTCCATTTTGGTCTCATCTGACCACAACACTTTCACCCAGTTGTCCTCTGAATCATTCAGATGTTCATTGGCAAAGTTCAGACGGGCATGTATATGTGCTTTCTTGAGGGCGCTGCAGGATTTCAGTCCTTCACGGCGTAGTGTGTTACCAATTGTTTTCTTGGTGACTATGGTCCCAGCTGCCTTGAGGTCATTGACAAGATCCTCCCGTGTAGTTCTGGGCTTAATCCTCACCGTTCTCATGATCATTGCAACTCCACGAGGTGAGATCTTGCATGGAGCCCCAGGCCGAGGGAGATTGACAGTTCTTTTGTGTTTCTTCCATTTGCGAATAATCGAACCATTGTTGTCACCTTCTCACCAAGCTGCTTGGCGATGGTCTTGTAGCCCATTCCAGCCTTGTGTAGGTCTACAATCTTGTCCCTGACATCCTTGCAGAGCTCTTTGGTCTTGGCCATGGCCATGGTGGAGAGTTTGGAATCTGATTGATTGATTGCCTCTGTGGACAGGTGTCTTTTATACAGGTAACAAACTGAGATTAGGAGTGTGCTCCTAATCTCAGCTCGTTACCTGTATAAAAGACACCTGGGAGCCAGAAATCCTTCTGATTGAGAGGGGGTCAAATACTTATTTCCCTCATTAAAAAGCAAATCAATTTATAACATTTTTCACATGTGTTTTTCTGGATTTTATTGTTTGTTATTTTTTCTCTCACTGTTCAAATAAACCTACCATTAAAATTATAGACTGATCATTTCTTTGTCAGTAGGAAAACGTACAAAATCAGCAGGGGATCAAATACTTTTTTCCCTCACTGTAGATATCAATAATAAGTGATATCTGTATTGCCGTAGACTACACCACTGTTGTCATCCTTACCTCCCAAGCATTTACTCAAGTTGGATAATCTTTTTTTTCCGACAGCAGTCGCACAATTGGAAGACATAGCTTTGACTCTAGCCTACAAAAGCCTTTTCCTGCTATTTTCCTGGGATCCATCAAACATGTTTGGTGTGTCATCATAGTGGTCTCTGACTTGTGGTCAGACTCTTTTTTTAATTTATTTTTATTTAACAAGGTAGGCCAGTTGAGAACAAGTTCTCATTTACAACTGCGACCTGGCCAAGATAAAGCAAAGAAGTGCGACAAAAACAACAACACAGAGTTACACATAAACAAACGTACAGTCAATGACACAATAGAGAAATCTATGTACAGTGTGTGCAAATGTAGAAGAGTAGGGAGGTAAGACAATAAATAGGCCATAGATGCAAAATAATTACAATTTAGCATTAACACTGGAGTGAAATATGTGCAGATGATGATGTGTATAGATACTGGGGTGCAAAAGAGCAAGAGGATAAGTAACAATATGGGGATGAGGTAGTTGGGTGGCTATTTACAGATTGGCTGTGTACAGGTACAGTGATCGGTAAGCTGCTCTGACAGCTGATGCTTAACGTTAGAGAGGGAGATATAAGACTCCAGCTTCAGTGATTTTAGCAATTCGTTCCAGTCATTGGCAGCAGAGAACTGGAAGGAAAGGCGGCCAAAGGAAGTGTTTGCTTTGGTGATGACCAGTGAAATATACCTGCTGGAGCGCGTTCTACAGGTTGGTGTTTCTATGGTGACCAGTGAGCTGAGATAAGGTGGGGCTTTACCTAGACTTATAGATGGGTTTGGCGACCAGCCAGTGGGTTTGGCGACGAATATGTAGTGAGGGCCAGCCAACGAGAGCATACAGGTCGCAGTGGTGGGTAGTATATGGGGCTTTGGTGACAAAACGGAAGGCACTGTGATAGACTACGTCCAGTTTGCTGAGTAGAGTGTTGGAGGCTATTTTGTAACATGACATGACATCGCCAAAGTCAAGGATCGGTAGGATGGTCAGTTTTACGAGGGTATGTTTGGCAGCATGAGTGAAGGAGGCTTTGTTGCGAAATAGGTATCCAAATCTAGATTTAATGATTGGAGATGCTTAATGTCAGTCTGGAAGGAGAGTTTACAGTCTAACCAGACACCTAGGTATTTGTAGTTGTCCACATATTCTAAGTCAGAACCGTACAGAGTAGTGATGCTAGTCGGGTGAGGGTAGAAACCGGTTGAAGAACATGCACTTAGTTTTACTAGCATTTAAAAGCAGTTGGAGGACGCGGAAGAAGTGTTGTAAGGCATTGAAGCTCATTTAGAGGTTTGTTAGCACAGTGTCCAAAGAGGGGCCAGATGTATACAGAATGGTGTTGTCTGCGTAGAGGTGGATCAGAGAATCACCAGCAGCAAGAGTGACATCATACATATACAGAGAAAACAGTCGGCCCGAGAATTGAACCTTGTGGCACCCCCATAGAGAATGCCAGAGGTCCGGACAACAGGCCCTCCGATTTCACACACTGAACTCGATCTGAGAAGTAGTTGGTGAACCAGGCAAGGCAGTCATTTGAGAAGACAAGGCTATTGAGTCGGCCGATAAGAATGCGATGATTGACAGAGTCGAAAGCCCTGGTCAGGTTGATGAAGACGGCTGCACAGTACTGTCTTTTATCGATGGCGGTTATGATATTGTTTAGGACCTTGAGCGTGGCTGAGGTGCACCCATGACCAGCTCGGAAATCAGATTGCATATTGGAGAAGGTACAGTGGGATTTGAAATGGTTGGTTATCTGTTTGTAAACTTGGCTTTCGAAGATTTTAGAAAGGCAGGGGAGGATGGATGTAGGTCTGTAGCAGTTTGGGTCTAGAGTGTCACCCCCTTTGAAGAGGGGGATGACCGCGGCAGCTTTCCAAACTTTGGGGATCTCAGACAATACAAAAGAGAGGTTGAATAGGCTAGTAATAGGGGTTGCAACAATTTTGTCGGATAATTTTAAAAAGAGAGGGTCCAGATTGTCTAGCCCAGCTAATTTGTAGGGATCCAGATTTTGCAGCTCTTTCAGAACATCAGCTGTCTGGAGAAGCGGGTGGTGGGGGGG
>QNTS01002989.1:180802-226230 GCA_003317085.1 Hucho hucho
GGCTTGGGCAATTTGCTGCAGGGGTTGCTGAGATGTTGGCCGGGGTAGGGGTAGCCAGGTGGAAACCCTGGCCAGCCGTAGAAAAATGCTTATTGAAATGATCGAACATCATAGATTTATCGGTGGTGACAGTGTTTCCTATCCAGTGGGCAGCTGCGAGGAGATGCTCTTATTCTCCATGGACTTTACAGTGTCCCAAAACTTGTTGCACCTTTTTTCAATGCTGATTTGAATGTCATTGAGAACTGAAAAGCTGCAAACATCTGAATGCCCACAAAGGACCGCCTTTGAATTTAAAAGTAATCCTCGATGTAATCATCTAGTTTTTCAAAAGTGTCTGTAATCTAATTACAATATTTTTTCTGGTAATGTAATGGATTACAGTTAACGTTTTTGTTTTTTTTGTTATCCCTTACATGTAACAGATGGCATGTAATCTGTTTCTCCCCAATGCTGTTGGTCACATATAAAAATAAAAGTATGGGCGAGGATCAGAAAACCAGTCTGTATCTGGTGTGACCACCATTAGCCTCACACTGCGCAACACATCTCCTTCGCATAGAGTTGATCAGGCAGTTGATTGTGGCCTGTGGAATGTTGTTCCACTCCTCTTCAATGCTGTGCGAAGTTGCTGGATATTGGCGGGAACTGGAACACGCTGTCGTACACCTCGATCCATAGCATCCCAAACATGCTCAATGGTTGACATGTCTGGTGAGTATGCAGGCCATGGAAGAACTGGGACATTTTCAGCTAACAGAAATTGTGTACAGATCCTTGCGACATGGGGCCGTGCATTGTCATGCTGAAACATGAGGTGATGGCGGCGGATGAATGCCACAACAATTGGCCTCAGGATCTCATCACAGCATTCAAATTGCCATCGATAAAATGCTATTTTGTAAAAAAAATTGTGCACAACATTTTAGAGAAATAAGCTTTTTGTGGGTATGGAACATTTCCGGGGTGAAACATGGGACCAACACAATACATGTTGCATTCATATTTTAGTTTAGTATACATTTCTGAAGGACCTATCAACCTTCCACTCCCTCCTCTCTAACCTATATTCCTCTGTATCCACAGTTAAAGCCACTTTCTTGCCTTTGCCTCCAACCCTGGGAAACTCTTTGCCACCTTCTACTCCCTCCGTAATCCTCCACATCTTCTCCCTCCCTCCTCCCTCTCTAGAGGACAAACATGACAGCTTTAAAAAGACTTTCATCAACCAATGTCCTTTTTAGGCATTAATAACAAGGTCTGAAGTGTTTTTGAGCATTCATTTAAAAACATTTACTGACAATTTAACACCTTTTTTTTAACATATTTTCCAAAACATGTCCTTAAAAATCTATTTACTGCAAAGGTCTGAAAACGTCAAGACCATTAGGAAAGCTAATACATTTTCACATTTTTAAATGTATTATTAACAGTCACGCACAGTAACTTGAAACTCTGAAACACTATATATTTTTAAATTAACATTTTTATTTGATTTTGACTGCAACACTGCAACACCTTCCACAATCTACAACCTAATATTTTTTATATGTCATTGAAACCTGACATTTTCTAAATTATGTGGCAAGCCTGAATGTAGCAAGCCTGCATTTAAAAGCAAACTACTATTTTTCCTTTAATTAAATTAACATAAAATTAACACCTGTTGCGGTAATGATACATAGGTTTTGGAAATTAGGTTGATATTTTCGGTAATGATAATAAGTATACTAAGACTGAGGTATCGTTAAAAACATCATTTAATGTAGAAAATAAATGAGATAATATTGGCACAATCATGGATTAAAGTTCAATAAATAAAATTTTGCAGTGCTTCAAAAGTACATAACATACATAGGCTAAAAACAGAGAACACATAAAAACAACACATACAAAAACATTAGAACAGCACTACGACTGTGATATGTGGTTGTCTCACCTAGTTAAAAGCGTCTGCTAAATGACTCAAATGTAAACGATAGAATGATCTTTGTACCTATTGCTTGGGGCGGGGGGATGCTAAAATGCTAAATGTGCAAAGGAGAATGCTGTTCAGACAAAGATTAAGCTCTGATGAAGGGCTTTGACATGTGAAGAGGCTGTGCAGTATTTCTTTGAGTGACAGTGAGTTGAATACAAGGTCACAGCTCTGTTTGCTGAAAATATGGTGCAGTGTTGTTTTTCTAAGGCTGTGTGGAAGTTTGTTGACGTAGCAGAAAGTCGGAAAGTTCTTTGGCTTTGCAATCCACTCTCCCTTTTGTCTAAGGGAAGGATGCCACTCAGGAAGCACGTTTCAGGGCCACATGCAATACTCCAGGGGCCCCTAGTGGTGCTGGCGAAGGCTTTGTACCTCCCTTCAAGCAGACCACATGAGGTATGAGTGAGGAATAATCAATGTCCTGAGAGGGCTCTGTGTTCACAGTGATCAAAGAGAGAGCGAGTGTGTGAGTGAGTTGGAGACAGAGCGAGACTAGTCTTGTATCTATGAATGACTGAGATACACAGCTGATATTGATTAAGGTGGAGATGAGCAGGAAGGTAGAATGGGGGCCCAGCTCCCTCTCCTGGGGTTTGATGCTTCCAGCTAATTTATACAGGGGAGAACAGCATGCAGCAGAGCAACACAGACACAATGGCTGAATCTTTTCTCCATGATCATGTCATATTACCATAATGAAAAGAGTTATGGATTTAATGTACCAAACTGATGATATCATAGGAGAGCAAGAATGATCTCATGTGTGTCTAATGAACAGTTTGTAAAATGTTTTGATCATCCTGTTTCATCCATTTGTTTCAGCTTGGCGATTTTGAGTTGGAAAAGTCAGGACATATGAATTGGGAATGTTCCATGATGGGCATCAACCAAAACATGTTACATATTCCCTAAGGCACACATAGGGAGATGTTCTCATGTGAAGGAATGGATGAAGACTGGCTATGGATGAAGTCCAAGTTCTCTGGACGATGAAGGGAAACATGGTCTGTGGCCAAACCTGAGCATGCGGGGTTAGAGCCAACCCACTCTGTTACAAACTCACTTCTGTGGCACCCTGGTAAAGGGAGACACCCTCACTGTGCAGCTACTCCTAATCTGAATGGATTTCTCTGAAGCCAGAGAGCCAGCCTCGGGTGTGAGTGGGCGTGCTCCGACTCAGCAATGAGATGAGAGAGGCCTTGCTGGGAAAGAGAAAGGCAATACAAAGTTTGTGTGTGTGGGCCGCCATGCCTCAGCCTCAGAGAGATATATCAGTCCCTCTCTCGCTTCCGGGCTGCCCCACAGCCCAACCGTGTCAGCCAAACTGTGACAATATTTGTCTGTCCAATATGGGTGCCTGTGGCACTCAATTACCACAGTCGTAACCTGTCTTTTTAATTCATGCATTTCAAAGTTGCATGAGCTAATCAGAGATGTTAAATTTCCTTTAGTTTTGGCTGTAGCAAACAGAGATACACTACCGTTCAAAAGTTTGGGGTCACTTAGAAATGTCCTTGTTTTTGAAAGTAAAGCAATAAAATAACATCAAATTGATCAGAAATACAGTGTAGACATTGTTCATGTTGTAAATGACTATTGTAGCTGTAAACAGCAGATTATTTTATGGAATATCTACATAGGCGTACAGAGGCCCATTATCAGCAACCATCACTCCTGTGTTCCAATGGCACGTTGTGTTAGCTAATCCAAGTTTATCATTTTAAAAGGCTAATTGATCATTAGAAGACCCTTTTGCAATTATGTTAGCACAGCTGAAAACTGTTGTTCTGATTAAAGAAACAATACAACTGGCCTTCATTAGACTAGTTGAGTATCTGGAGAATCAGATTACAGGCTCAAAATGGCGAGAGACAAATAACTTTCTTCTGAAACTCATCAGACTATTCTTGTTCTGAGAAATGAAGGCTATTCCATGCGAGAAATTGCCAGAAACTGAAGATCTCGTACGCTGTGTACTGCTCCCTTCACATAACAGCGCAAACTGGCTCTAACCAGAACAGAAAGAGGAGTGGGAAGCACAACTGAGCAAAAGCTCACAACTGAGCAAGAGGACAAGTACATTAGAGTGTCTAGTTTGAGAAACAGACGCCTCACAAGTCCTCAACTGGCATCTTCATGAAATAGTACCCGCAAAACACCAGTCTCAACGGTGAAGAGGCGACTCCGGGATGCTGGCCTTCTAGTAACCCAAGTACAGGCAGTACATTCAACACATTTCACCTCCCCAACTTACAGTACTGTGGAACCCCCCGCCCCCCCCCGCTATGCACTTTTAAACTCACAATACCTAATTAACTTCCATTTGGCAGGTGTATGAATATATTCAGCTAGCTCATTTGTACATCCCTGATAATTACTCTATTGTTAATTTAAATTGAACACACTCATGCATTCTTTATCTCTCCTTCACATACAGTAGAGTTGTGAGGAAAACTGCTTTCAGACCAAAGGCTCCTGAGGTAGAAGACCAGGAGGAGTTTGGATTGGCATGTCTTCTCTCAACCCAGGCCCCCTAATGCTTGACAGCAAATAATGTGTAAAATAATAAAACTGCTCCATGATTATTAAAACACGTAAAACACGTATCAGAAGTCCAATAGTTGATTACTCCCCTCGCTAGACTGGCTGTCCTCATCCACCGCTTGTTTGTAATTGTAATTGTTTCCCTTGCTGAGGGTGATTACACGTTTCTAGAGCTGGTTGGGAATGTAGTGCAGTCAGAATGGGGTGGCAATCAGAGTAGCTACAGTATGGCAACATACAGTGGCTTGCGAAAGTATTCACCCCCCTTTGGCATTTTTCCCATTTTGTTGACTTACAACCTGAATTAAAATTTATTTTTGGGGGGTTTGTATCCTTTGATTTACACAACATGCGTACCACTTTGAAGATACAAAATATTTTTTATTGTGAAACAAAAATTTTGCGTGCATAACTATTCACCACCCCAAAGTCAATACTTTGTAGAGCCAACCTTTGCAGCAATTACAGCTGCAAGTCTCTTGGGGTATGTCTCTATAAGCTTGGCACATCTATCCACTGGGATTTATGCCCATTCTTCAAGGCAAAACTGCCCCAGCTCCTTCAAGTTGGATGGGTCCCGCTGGTGTACAGCAATCTTTAAGTCATACTACAGATTCTCAATTGGATTGAGGTCTGGGCTTTGACTAGGCCATTCCAAGACATTTAAATGTTTCCCCTTAAACCACTCGAGTGTTGCTTTAGCAGTATGCTTAGGATCATTGTCCTGCTGGAAGGTGAACCTCCATCCCAGTCTCAAATCCCTGGAAGACTGAAACAGGTTTCCCTCAAGAATTTCCCTGTGTTTAGCACCATCCATAATTTCTTCAATTCTGACCAGTTCCCCAGTCCCTGACGATGAAAAACATTGCCACAGCATGATGCTGCCACCACCATGCTTCACTGTGGGGATGGTGTTCTCGGGGTGATGTGAGGTGTTGGGTTTGCGCTAGACATAGTTTTTTCGTTGATGGACAAAAAGCTCAATTTTAGTCAAATCTGACCAGAGTACCTTCTTCCATATGTTTGGGGAGTCTCCCACATGCCTTTTGGCGAACACCAAACGTGTTTGCTTATTTTTTTCTTTAAGCAATGTTTTTTTTTCTGGCCACTCTACCATAAAGCCCAGCTCTGGAGAGTGTGCGGCTTAAAGTGGTCTTATGGACAGATACTCCAATCTCTGCTGTGGAGCTTTGCAGCTACTTCAGGGTTATCTTTGGTCTCTTTGTTGCCTCTCTGATTAATGCCCTCCTTGCCTGGTCCATGAGTTTTGGTGGGCGGCCCTCTCTTGGCAGGTTTGTTGTTGTGCCATATTCTTTCCATTTTTGTATAATGGATTTAATGGTGCTCTGTGGGATGTTCAAAGTTTCAGATATTTTTTTATAATCCAACCCTGATCTGTTCTTCTCCACAACTTTGTCCCTGACCTGTTTGGAGAGCTCCTTGGTCTTCATGGTGCTGCTTGCTTGGTGGTTCCCCTTGCTTAGTGGTGTTATAGACTATGGGTTCTTTCGGAACTGGTGTATATATACTGAGTTCATGTGACACTTAGATTGCACACAGGTTGACTTTATTTAACTAATTATGCGACTTCTGAAGGTAATTGGTTGACCAGATCTTATTTAGGGCCTTCATAGCAAAGGGTGTGAATACGTATAAGCGCACCACTTTTAATATTTATTTAATTTTTATTTCACCAATTTGCACTATTTTGTGTATGTCCATTACATGAAATCCAAATAAAAATCTATTTAAATTACAGGTTGTAATGCAACAAAATAGGAAAAACACCAAGGGGAGTGAATACTTTTGCAAGGCACTGTAGAACAAACGTCCCTTATGCAGCATTTACGTACATTATATGTCGCTTATGCAACGCATTACTTGTTTCTTATGCATCTAATTACTTATACATCGCTTATGAGAGATAAGACTTATATGTTGTATATTTGACAACTTATTTATGCATCACATATATGACATCAACCAACATATATGTCACTGGACATCAACAAATAGAATGTTTTAGTAAAAATTGTTTTAGTTTACTAATGTGATTTCTCTGAGAAGAAGACCTTACACTCCTCATATTGAAATTGATTGGCTCCTCTGCAGTGGTCTAGCTAAACATTTATCTTCTAGCTAATTGTGAGAGGCAGTCAGTGCATGAAGGCCTAGACGCTAAACTAATGGAGAGTACTGCATTTTGCTCGATGTCTTCTGGCCCTCTGCCACGACTTCCATTAAAAGGTCTTATTCTTTTTAAGTGGGTCAAACAGAACTGGCTTTGCTGCGTACTGTACTTTGCTGACTTACTTTACACACTGAGTTCCTAACATTTCAGATTGACAAAGAACTGGTAGTGTGACTGTGGACCTGGCATTGTGAGAGTATACAGTGTCCTGTTGGTGGTGGTTAAATAGGCATAGATTGTGCCCCAAATAGCACCCTAATCCCTATGCTCTGGTCAAATGTAATGCACTATATAGGGAACAGGGTGCCATTTGGGAAACAGCCAAAGGCATAGAGTAATTTCCCAACATTACCCCTTGACTTTCTGTCTGTCTGTCTATCCTTCTCATCAGCCCTCTTCATACCGGAGTAACCATAGGTCATACAGCTCACAAAACCAATGACAGTCTTTAAGTATCAGGCTCCCGAGTGGCGTAGCGCTCTAAGGCATTGCATCTTCTTAACTGACTTGCCAGGTAAAATAAAAAGTAGATAATTGTAAGACATTTTACCCCCAAACAAAGGACCCACTTCGCCCTTTAATTAAGGATCCACCCCTTTTTTAACGTTTTCGCCTAAAATGACATACCCAAATCTAATTGCCTGTAGCTCAGGACCTGAAGCAAGGATATATTCTTGATACTATTTGAAAGGAAACACTTTGAAGTTTGTGGAAATGTGAAAGGAATGTAGGAGAATATAACACATTAGATCTGATAAAAGATTAATTTTTTGTACCATCATCTTTCAAATACAAGAGAAAGGCCATAATGATTTATTCTAGCCCAGGCGCAATTTAGACTTTGGCCACTAGATGGTAGCACTGGATGTGCAAAGTTTTAGAGTGATCCAATGAACTATTGCATATCTGTTCAAAATGTTCTATCAAGACTGCCCAAATGTGCCTAATTGGTTTATTCATACATTTTCAATTGTGTACTCTCCTCAAACAATAGCATGGTATTCTTTCACTGTTATAGCTACTGTAAATTGGACAGTGCAGTTAGATTAGAAAGAATTTAAGCTTTCTGCCAATATCAGATATATCGATGTCCTGGGATTTTTTTTGTTTCTTGCAACCTCATGCTAATCACATTAGCCTACGTTAGCTCAACTGTCCCGAGGACGGGACACCGATCCTGAAGAAGTTTTTAAAGTGGACTCTTATTTTTGATATGGCACCGCAGCTGATGGAATAACAATCTGCAATTATTGTGTGCCAGATTGACGAGCATTTCAAATACACATTTTAAAGATCCAATTCGATATGGGTGTAATGATTGCCTCGTAGTAGTCACACTAGTGTGGCCTTGAATGAACACTTGCTTGACAAGGCTATCAATGGATACATTGAGTACGAGCAAAAGGATGTTATTTCCTTCCTTGATTTGTAACTCCAAAAGCCATCACAGCATGGAGGCTAATCGCGACCTGCGTGTAATAATCACCCACTGTTAGGATCAACACAATAGAAATTCAATACACACATAAAATGTAATTTCACATAATATTCAAAGACATGTAGGTCTGTCTACGTGATACTGCATTGCTGTATTTTTTCTTGTTTTATTTTTTGAACATAATGTGAACTATCACATGTAATACTCTTCATATGATTTGGATCCACTTTTCTATGAAGCAAAAGATGATACTGGGGTTGGTAACCAATGCAACGTATTGCATTTTTCAGATACCTAACTTGGTTCTCTCTCTGCTCTACAGATCAGGAGAGGATAGGGAAGGACTCCAACTACGAACAAGAGGGGAAGGTGCAGTTTGTGATCGATGCAGTCTATTCCATGGCCCACGCGCTGCACAACATGCACAGGGAGCTCTGTCCAGGGAAGGTGGGCCTTTGCTCTAGGATGGACCCCATCAACGGCACTCTGCTGCTCAAACACATCCGGATGCTTAACTTTGCAGGTCAGCCACTTGGTGCACACACCCACATCCACAGGCTCGTATGTACAGTATGTACACACAAGCACATAGGACACGCAGACATCATTGCACAAACACAAGCACACACTATGTAAAGAAATCATTTCCTCACTATTTCATCAGATTGTGATGTGTTTTCCTATGATTATTTCATAAAGTTAGATTATT
Source organism: Hucho hucho (assembly GCA_003317085.1). Classification (NCBI taxonomy): domain Eukaryota; kingdom Metazoa; phylum Chordata; class Actinopteri; order Salmoniformes; family Salmonidae; genus Hucho; species Hucho hucho. The sequence continues at coordinate 189,663 of QNTS01002989.1, forward strand.
TACATGATGTGAAATATTTATTCTAGGTGTAAGACAAAGAGTTGAAGTCGGAAGTTTACATACACTTAGGTTAGAGTCATTAAAACTTGTTTTTCAACCACTCCACAAATTTCTTGTTAACAGACTATAGTTTTGGCAAGTCGGTTAGGACATCTACTTTGTGAATGACACAAGTAATTTTTCCAACAATTGGTAACAGACAGATTATTTCACTTATAATTCACTGTATCACAATTCCAGTGGGTCAGAAGTTTACATACACTAAGTTGACTGTGCCTTTAAACAGCTTGGAAAATTCCAGAAAATGATGTAATTGCTTTAACTACTTAGGGAGCAGTGGGGTGCTAAACATTCATCAATATACAAGTGTTGCATAGTCATCAAAAGCTCTGCTTCTTGGCAATATCACAGCGTTGTCAGATTTCAAAAGGCTTTACGGCGAAAGCACAACATTTTATTGTTTGAGGATAGCACCTCTAATATTTCTGCATTAGCATAAATTCATAAACCAGCGCGGTTCACACACAACCCATTTCACAGCGAAAACAAATCCCTTACTTTTTGAAGAACTTCTGCTGAGGCCTTCCCAAGTGTCCAACGAAGACATCCACTGGTTCTTTTGTTAGAAAAAGTCATTTATTATATCCATAAATCTCCATTTGGTTGGCGCATTATGATCATAAAATCCACCGTTGAGTCGCCCATTGAACCGTGAAGAGAACAAGTTCAAATTATACCTATAAACTTTCTACAAACAAATTAAACATCATTTTTAATGTATCCTTTTGTGTATATTTGCTGTAATATTTCAACCGGACGATAACGTGTATGATAGGAAAGAAAAATAAAGTGGTGTGCGTTCACAATCTCGCGCGCATTTTCCTCTGGTTTTCGCCTGCTATATCAGTTCTGTTATACTCACATACATTATTTTAACACTCTTAGAAACTTCAGAGTGTTTCCTATCCAATTGTACTAATTATGTGCATATCCTATTTTTTGGGCCTGAGTGGCCGGCATTTTACTTTGGGCACGCCAGACTCTCCAAAACCGTCACCTATGTAGCCGCTCCCTAAGAAGTTATAAGCTTCTGATAGGCTAATTGACATAATTTGAGTCAATTGGAGGTTTACTTGTGGATGTATTTCAAGAACTACCTTTAAACTCAGTGCCTCTTTGCTTGACATCATGGGAAAATCAAAAGAAATCAGCCAAGACCTCAGAAAAAAATTGTAGACCTCCACAATTCTGGTTCATCCTTGGGAACAATTACCAAACGCCTGAAGGTATCACGTTCATCTGTACAAACAATAGTACGCAAGTATAAACACCATGGGACCACGCAGCCGTCATACCGCTCAGGAAGGAGACGCGTTCTGTCTCCTATAGATGAACGTACTTTGGTGCGAAAAGTGCAAATCAATCCCAGAACAACAGCAAAGGACCTTGTGAAGATGCTGGAGGAAACAGATAAAAAAAGTATCTATATCCACAGTAAAACGAGTCATATATTGACATAACCTGAAAGGCCGCTCAGCAAGGAAGAAGCCACTGCTCCATAACCGCCATAAAAAAGCCAGACTACGGTTTACAACTGCACATGGGGACAAAGATCGTACTTTTTGGAGAAATGTCCTCTGGTCTGATGAAACAAAAATAGAACTGTTTGGCCTTAATGACCATCTTTATGTTTGGAGGATAACGGGGGAGGCTTGCAAGCCGAAGAACACCATCCCAACCATGTAGCACGGGGGTGGCAGCATCATGTTGTGGGGGTGCTTTGCTACAGGAGGGACTGGTGCACTTCACAAAATAGATGGCGTCATGAGGATGGAAAATTAGGTGGATATATTGAAGCAACATCTCAAGACGTCAGTCAGGAAGTTAAAGCTTGGTCACAAATGGGTCTTCCAAATGGACAATGACCCCAAGCATACTTCCAAAGTTGTGGCAAAATGGCTTAAGGACAACAAAGTCAAGGTATTGGAGTGGCCATCACAAAGCCCTGACCTCAATCCTATAGAAAATGTGTGTGCAGAACTGAAAAAGCGTGTGCGAGCAAGGAGGCCTACAAACCTGACTCAGTTACACCAACTCTGTCAGGAGGAATGGGCCAAAATTCACCCAACTTATTGTGGGAAGGTTGTGGAAGGCTACCCGAAACGTTTGACCCAAGTTTAACAATTTAAAGGCAATGCTACCAAATACTAATTGAGTGTATGTAAACTTCTGACCCACTGGGAATGTAATGAAAGAAATAAAAGCTGAAATAAATAATTCTCTCTAGTATTATTCTGACATTTCACATTCTTAAAATGAAGTGGTGATCCTAACTGACCTAAAACAGGGAATTTTTACTTTGATTAAATGTATTGTATTGGGCTAAGGTGTATGTAAACTTCCGACTTCAACTGTATATTTAAACTAAGAGGAGGAGAGGAAGAGACTAAAAACCTAACGTAAAAACCCTGTTTTCAGATTCCTTCCAAATAACAAAATGTCATGAGAGGGCCTCTTGAACAGATAGAGGAAATATCTTTCTAGGTATTACAGAGATTAGTTTCAAAAATCGATTAAATGGAGATAAAAAAATGCTGCTCTCTTGAATGTACAGAAAAACCCTTGAACGGGGGGCAGCCCCTTGAAACACATAATCCTAGTGAAACATATTTAATAAATGTTTGGCAAAAAAACATTATTATGAGGGCTGTTGATTGCATTTATTACAAAAGACCCAATTGTGTGTGAGAAACATTTATCACCTAAGGGGAGATAAATCAAAACAGCAACTGCATGTGTTTGCTAGACTTATTTGAAGACACCATCTAGGGAAACAACATTAACTACACTAACAACTAGATCAGTTGTAGCATGTCAACCAATCTGGATGTAGAAGCTGTGCCACACAAGCGGGTTTCTTCTGGGTTACACGCAACTTCATCCTGTTGCATCATCAGCAGAACACATCAGTATGTTTAACACGGCCTCGTACAACCAACCACCTGGGCTATGGTGATAGCACACTGGGGGGCAATTTCTCAAAAATGTTTACCTTCTTCTCATGAGTTAAGTATTTATAACCAAAACACACACAAAAAACGTTTTGTCTGTTTGTTGACTTTGTGTTCGGTTTTCGGGGTCTCCGTTGAAATGTAATTATTACCCAGTTTGAGTTTTAACCGCAGAGCTTTCATACAGGGTCTAATGTGTCACTCCTTTTAAACACTATTATGTTTTAAGCATCCAGGATCAAGTACAAACGACAAAAAGGTCGAACGACAACAGCCTCCCAAGAAAAGCATTGTGGTAATGTAATTACTCATAGTGTGGCAGCCATATCTCTGGCGGGCCGACAATCATCAACAATCTTATCTAGGAATATCGGTGGACTTCCACTCTGGACTATCTATATACAGTGAAGGAAAAAAGTATTTGATCCCCTGCTGATTTTGTACGTTTGCCCACTGACAAAGAAATGATCAGTCTATAATTTTAATGGTAGGTTTATTTGAACAGTGAGAGACAGAATAACAACAAAAAAATCCAGAAAAACGCATGTGAAAAATGTTATAAATTGATTTGCATTTTAATGAGGGAAATAAGTATTTGACCCCTCTCAATCAGAAAGATTTCTGGCTCCCAGGTGTCTTTTATACAGGTAACGAGCTGAGATTAGGAGCACACTCTTAAAGGGAGTGCTCCTAATCTCAGTTTGATTGATTGCTGGTGTCTTTTATACAGGTAACAATCAGATTCCAAACTCTCCGCTATGGCCAAGTATGTCAGGGACAAGATTGTAGACCTACACAAGGCTGGAATGGGCTACAAGACCATCGCCAAGCAGCTTGGTGAGAAGGTGACAACGGTTGGTGCGATTATTCGCAAATGGAAGAAACACAAAAGAACTGTCAATCTCCCTCGGCCTGGGGCTCCATGCAAGATCTCATGAGAACGGTGAGGAATCAGCCCAGAACTACACGGGAGGATCTTGTCAGTGATCTCAAGGCAGCTGGGACCATAGTCACCAAGAAAACAATTGGTAACACACTACGCCGTGAAGGACTGAAATCCTGCAGCACCAGCAAGGTCCCCCTGCTCAAGAAAGCACATATACATGCCCGTCTAAACTTTGCCAATAAACATCTGAATGATTCAGAGGACAACTGGGTGGAAGTGTTGTGGTCAGATGAGACCAAAATGGAGCTCTTTGGCATAAACTCAACTCGCCGTGTTTGGAGGAGGAGGAATGCTGCCTATGACCCCAAGAACACCATCCCCACCATCAAACATGGAGGTGGAAACATTATGCTTTGGGGGTGTTTTTCTGCTAAGGGGACAGGACAACTTCACCGCATCAAAGGGACGATGGGGCCATGCACCGTCAAATCTTTGGTGAGAACGTCCTTCCCTCAGCCAGGGCATTGAAAATGGGTCGTGGATGGGTATTCCAGCATGACAATGACTCAAAACACACGGCCAAGGCAACAAAGGAGTGGCTCAAGAAGAAGCACATTTAAGGTCCTGGAGTGGCCTAGCCAGTCTCCAGACCTTAATCCCATAGAAAATCTGTGGAGGGAGCTGAAAGATCGAGTTGCCAAACGTGGAGAAGATCTGCAAAGAGGAGTGGGACAAAATCCCTCCTGAGATGTGTGCAAACCTGGTGGCCAACTACAAGAAACATCTGACCTCTGTGCCAACAAGGGTTTTGCCACCAAGTACTAAGTCATGTTTTGCAGAGGGGTCAAATACTTATTTCCCTCATTAAAATGCAAATCAATTTATAACATTTTTCACATGCGTTTTTCTGGATTTTTTTATTGTTATTCTGTCTCTCACTGTTCAAAAAAACCTACCATTAAAATTATAGACTGATCATTTCTTTGTCAGTGGGCAGCAGCGGATCAAATACTTTTTTTCCTCACTGTATCGCAACACACACAGTAGTGTGAGGATTCTTATCCTTTTGTCATTTCAATAAAAATGCACTAAGTAGGCTCTTTGATGTCTTGCTGTTATTATTTTTCTAGAAACTCCACTTATCAAATGTCTCATTTTGGCTCACTCAGCAGCCAAGGCAGAGGAATAAAAGTTTCCAATCTCACTCTAGCCCCTGGTCCCAACCCCTCCTAGCACTTCCTCCCATCATGTGCCTACCTCTCCCTTTTCATGCTCTAAAGACTAGCTTGAAATTTCAATGGGCTGGGATTGAATTAAGCTTTCTATCATTGTTCTGCATCTGAGAATCATTTGTTGTATGTTTTTTTTATTTTATTTGTATGTCTACTGCAGACAGAATACAGTGGCCTTTTGACTGTCTGTCTCCACAGACACTACAGTAATGACTATGGAACAATGACAAAGAACTGTGTGCTTATTTTTCCCTCTTTTCAGGGAAGTGCACAAAAAAATGCTAGGTTGTTTGCTGGGTTGCAGGAGTTGGGTCACTTAGTTGGGTTGTTTCTTTAAAAACTGCTGGGTTATTGGTGCTGGGTTATTGAGATCAGAAGATTGGAGGCATAGTTTTAGTAGGGTCGCGGCTTTCAGACAGTTGTTTTTAGCCACCCATGAGAGTAAATGCCATTTCTGTTCATCTGTTCTGTTAAGGTTGAACATTTACATTTTTGTATCTTCAATAACACTTACAGAAGTGTATGAGTTCCATAAAAGCCTATGTAAATCTCATTGTTGGGTGGTATACCTTACTATAATAAATTATCATAATGCTATTTAAGTTGCATTTGCAGTGTACAAACTTAACATCATGAACAGCAATGGCATTTGTGCTCATGGGTGGCCAATAAGATCTAGCTGAAAGACATGCCCCTAATAAGCCACACCTCCTGAAAATAACCGAAGGATTATATTAAAAAGACCCAGGTGCTAAGTCAACCCAGCATGAGAGTAAAAAATACTAATGGTTAAATTAGCCCATGTTTGGGTAATCCCAACAATTGTGGTAGTAAAAACATGGCTAAGACACATTGATTAATTTAATTAATGTACTATGTGATAGCAGACAACATGATAATATTGATAATGAGGCTTAAGTGCTATCCACGACACAATCCAAATTGTTGTTATTCACGCAACCCAACTGGCTGGGTCAAAATAACCCAACGTGTTCTGTCCATTATTTAACCAGGTTTTTGTTTTTTCCTTTGAATTAAGACAAGAGGTGTGGGATGTTCATTACTAATTAGTGATCTTAATTCATCAATCATGCACAAATGAGGAGTGAAAACCCACTGCCACTCGGTCCTCTGTGGAATGAGTTTGACACCTGTGCCTTAGAACCAGAGGCGTCATGCTTTCCTCTTTAGATTTTTATGTTAAATGAATTACTAAACTTTTTTTTAAGCCCATGATTTATCATTATTATTTATAAAAAGATCTGTCAGCGGTATTTTGTGAAGTGGGCACACTGACTGGACCAGGCTCCTATGTCCCTAGTATGTTGTTACTTCGAAGGTGCACCACAGAGCAAAGATATGCAAGGCAGGACGTGCAAATAGTATCGTCAGTGGAGAACGAGAGTGTAGAGTGACGCACACAGCATTTGATTTGATTTGAGCTTCCGGCGACGGGCAGGACTCACATGAGGTATGTTTGTGAATTAATTAGATCAAGCTATGTAGCCTATTGAGTCCTTTTTGATGAATACATAAAACAAAAATGTTTTCTTGTTTCTCTGTAACAATTGCCACCTAGAAATGTATGAAGTTGGCTTTAGCTAACCGTCTCTCAACCTCATAACTAGCCACCAAGCCATTTAAGGCTATCAATCAAGTTAGAGTACCTTGACTAACTATCTTAGCTGGCATGCCTGCTGGCAAGGTTGCTAGACTTTAGGAGCGACTAAAATTGCTTTAATACTTGTTATGATACTTTATACCACAGCATTGTTGAATACTCATTTCTGATTGGCTAGACGGGCATTCTAGAATGGACATTAAAAACAGACAGTTGGAAAATATATTGGGACACGTTGCAATCATGATGCAATATGCGCCTACACATGCAGACCGTACTTGCTACAAATTTACAGAAAGCTAAACCAACAACTACACAAACTGAAATTGGATACATTATGAACGCAGGTCCAATGCGGAAGAAATGTAGCTAGCATAGATTTTTGCAGAGACATATTTTTTTGGAGCATCTGATGACCTAGTGAGTGATGAACATGAATTTCTCTTGTCCCATCCGCCGCTAAAGCTGTCAAATCCTCCCACATTTTCAGTTTGACCAGCTGTTTTCAGCAACTGATATTTTTGAATTTGCTTGTCATATTGGCAGGTTTGCTAGCAACAAACTATTTAGTTAGCTTCTAGCCTTGTGTTTGATATGCAATGCGATCTCCTCGTAATTAACAGTCAGTGTTGTTGAGTGTCCTGATGAGAAGACACACTATTATAGCTCTGGCAGGCAAAATTGTACATTATCAGGTCATTGTTATCCAGGTCATTGTTATCCAAACCAATGGCAGCAGTGGATCTGCTGCCATTGGTTTGGGTATACACTGTACTCTAAACCATCTACTGTATCTTGCCTGTGCCGTCCGGCCATCGACCCAAATCTCTAGCCACTTTAATAATTATAATTGGATGAAATAATGTATCACTAGCCACTTTAAACAGTGCCATTTATATAATGTTTTCATATCCTACATTACTCATCTCATATATATACATGTGTATATACTGTACTCCATACCATCTACTGCATCTTGCCTATGCCGGTCAGCCATCGCTCATCCATATATTTATATGTACATACGTATTCATTCCTTTACTCTTGTGTGTATAAGGTAGTTGTGAAATTGTTAGATTACTTGTTAGATACTACTGCATGGTCGGAACTAGAAGCACAAGCATTTCGCTACACTCGCATTAACATCTGCTAACCGTGTGTATGTGACAAATAAAATTTGATTTGATTTGTTATGTATGTATCCAAATGAATGTCAATAGAAAATTGCTACTTTCCTGTTATTTTGGCTTCAGAGGTCGTTACTGTGTTAGCCGCAGCTATCTGGCTCGCTAGCAAGCAAGGGAGAAGAACGATGCCAGTGAGCATGGCAACGGAACATAAAGAACGAATGAGCCATAAATATCAAACTAATCGAATGAGTTTGAGTTTATTTACATTTTTACAGGGACAGTTCACATGAATCAACTTTGCAGTTAAAGTGCCGGTTTTAGCCACCCGGCTAATTTTCAACCACAGTCCCTGGGCAGGTTATTAAAAACAATTACAATAACAATACAGACAAACCATGATCAGTCAGCACATGCAGAGCAACATGGGACAAGCAACACGTAGCACACAGACGGAGCAATAGCACAAAAAGCAACAAAACAAAATACATAAAAGCAACAAACAGTGTCTCCACACCTCACAAACTGCAGACAATGGATAACATGGAAAGTGGCAATACACATCTAGGGATTCTTTTCACAAGTCTGATTGTCCTTTTGCAATGTCTATTTGTTTTTTGTGAAGGTGTAATAGGTGGTGCAGTTGTATGTGTCTGATGGCAGTGTGTTCCAGACATGGGAAGCTCTCACAGAGAAAGCAGATGAACGTGTTTTTCCTTAAGGCAGTCACCTCTCATGGCAGACCTTGTGGATCTGCTGCCATTGGTTTGGGTTTACTGTTTGACAACAGAGGCAGCAAAACTGTACTTCAATGCTATGATACTCACCCACTTAACATACTGCTTGACTAGTTGGTCCCAAGCTTGCTGTATAACATTAAAACCCATTCAGTCTGTCTACAAACAGGCACTCAAAGTGCTTGGGCCCAAAAGCCATCATCACTGTTACATCCTCAAGCATGAGCTCCTGTGTTGGGAAAATCTTGTGCAATAGACCGACGCATGTCGCTCTTAGTACTTTTGTCAAACAGTTCCGAATGTATCGGAAATTAGATAGTGTCACGAACCGGCTCGAAGACCGTCATAAAAAAGGAGACAACGTAGAGATCAAGGAATAGCAACAATATATTTATTAACTGAAGTAACCTGTATGCAATTAAGAATGGTGTCAGTAGTCAGTAGTGTAAGTGAGTGGTTGCGTGCATAGATGTGATAATTAGGGGTGTTGAATGGTGCCCAAGCAAACAAACAAAACAGCCATAAAAACGCCACAACCAAAATCCAACAGTGTGTCTGCATGGAGAGAGTCTCCTCCATGAATGGGGGAAAGGTGTATTTATCCCAGGACACACCCGGGTGTGTCCCATTTTGACAACAACTCTCCCGGCTCTGCCCAACATCCTATTAAGGAAAACAAGAGCAAAGAGAAAGAATTTGGCAGACAGAGTGGGAGGGTCGTCACACTAGTTTGAATTTGATTATTTTAGGTGCCTTTTTCACCTGCTTTTTAAAAGAGGTTGGAATCAAGTCTGATGCCAAGGTACTTAAAAACGGATACCACCTGGAGCGACTCGGTTGTACAGAACATCAGAGTTTATCACTTACATGTGGCAGTTCTACTAAACTCCTAAGGCATAAAAGTTCTTAAAGAATCAATGTGCGTCATTAATTAAAATGACAATGGAACATGTAAAGAGGAATGCTTAAATGATAATGGCTCTAGATTGCAATACAAATCTGTTTCAGATTATTAACATTTTTTACATTTTCTGAGGGCGGCCAGCCCCGATCCGGACCCGGCCTCTCTCCCCTGTCCATCCTCACGTATGTTGTACCCTCTTGAAAATAATGGGTGCGTGACGCCCCTTCAGAGGAGTCAGATTTGCTCGTTTTTTACAAGAACTTGAAGATCTAGCCTTCACGTCAGCCAATGACTTTACACTAAAGGTGTGATGATATTCAGTTCCCTAGTTTGGTTTCCTGGAGCATTTGTAAGAATTTCACAAAATATATTTTGCTTTCACAACACTTAAATAACTGTTTCAGGATGCAATTTGCGATATGCACATTCTACATGATGTTAACAAGTTAGCTTGTTTACAACGGGCAAAAAGTTCCATGCGACTCTCGCTGCTGCATCACAATACCTAGCACTCTGGTCCTGGAACTTATACCCGCTACTCACACAGGTTCAGGATTCGTTTCAGCCAGGGTTCGTTTGCGTAGAGCTCCGAGACAGGATTGTGTCAAGACACAGATCTGGGGAAGGGTACCAACACATTTCTGCAGCATTGAAGGTCCCCAAGAACACAGTTGCCTCCATCATTCTTAAATAAATGAACTTTTGAACCACAAAGACACTTCCTAGAGCTGGTCGTCTGGCCAAACTGAGCAATCGGTGAAGAACGGCCTTGGTCAGGGAGGTGACCAAAAACCCGAGGGTAAATCTGACAGAGATCTAGAGCTCCTCTGTGGAGAAGGGAAAACCTTCCAGAAGGACAACCATGTCTGCAGCACTCCACCAATTAGGCCTTTATGGTAGAGTGGCCAGACGGAGGCCATTCCACAGTAAAAGGTACATGACAGCCTGCTTGGTGTTTTCCAAAAGGCACCTAAAGGACTCTCAGACCATGAGAAACAAAATTCTCTGGCCTGAATAAACCAAGATTGAATGCCAAATATCACATCTGGAGGAAACCTGGCACCATCCCTACGGTGAAGCAAGGTGGTGACAGCATCATGCTGTGCAGATGTTTTTCCTCGGCAGGGACTGGGAGACTAGTTAGGATCGAGGCAAAGATGAACAGAGAAAAAAAAAAACTGCTCCAGTGCGCTAAGGACCTCAGACTGAGGCGAAGGTTCACCTTCCAACAGAACAACAACCCTAAGTACACAGCCAAAACAATGCAGGAGTGGCTTCAGGACAAGTCACTGAATGTCCTTGAGTGGCCCAGCCAGAGCCCGGACTTGAACCCGATCGAACATCTCTGTAAATAGCTGTGCAGCGATGCTCCCCATCCAACCTAACAAAGCTTGAGAGGATCTGCAGAGAAGAATGGGAGGAATTCCCCAAAGACATGTGTGCCAAGCATTTAGCGTCATACCGAAGTAGACTCGAGGCTGTAATTGCTGCCAATGGTGCTTCAACAAAGTACTGAGTAAAGGGTGAATACTGAATACTAATTTTTAATGCGTTTGCAAAAATTTCTAAAAACCTTTTTTTGCTATGTCATAATGGTGTATTGTGTGTAGATTAAAGAGTAAAAAAAATACAATTTAATCAATATTAGAATGAGGCTGTAATTTTTTGGAAAAAGTCAAAGGGTCTGAATAGGCACTGTATACCCCTTGAGTTATTCTGTGTTTTGTTGTGCTACAGCCTGAATAAAAAATTTATTAAATGTATTTATTTTTTCTCACCCATCTACACACAATACCCCATAATGACAAAGTCAAAACAGGTAAAAAAAATACAAATTATGTATTGAAAAGGAAATACAGAATTATCTAATTGCGTAAGTATTCATACCCCTGAATCAATACCTGTTAGGATCCCTTTTTGCTGCGATTACAGCTGTGAGTCTTTCTGGGTAAGTCTCTAAGATCACCCGATGGTACAATATTTGGCCATTTATTATTTTCAAAATTCTTCAAGCTCTGTCAAATTGGTTGTTGATCATTGCTAGACAACCATTTTCAAGTGTTACCATAGATTTTCAAGCAGATTTAAGTTAAAACTGTAACTTGGCCACTCAGGAACATTCACTGTCTTCTTGTAAAGCAACTCTAGTCTAAATTTGGCCTTGTGTTTTAGGTTATCGTCCTGCTGAAAGGTGAATTAATCTACCACTGTCTTGTGGAAAGCAGACTGAAACATGTTTTCCTCTAGGATTTTGTCTGTGCTTAGCTCCATTCCGTTTATATTTTTAATACTGAAAACTCCCCAGTCCTTAACGATTACAAGCATATCCATAACATGATGCAGCCACCACTATGCTTGACAATATGGAGATTGGTAGTCAGTTATGTGTTGTATTGGATCTAAAAATAAATAAATTGTAATAACATTGGTCATATACACATGGTTAGCAGAAGTTATTGCAAGTGTAGCAAACATAACTCACAAACATAACTCTTTGTATTCAGGACAAAAAGTAAATTGCTTTGCCACATTTGTTGCAATGTTGTTGATACAGTACATCCTCAGCTTTTTCTTATAGAAAGCCATTAAACTCCCTGAGTGTTTTCCTTCCTCTCCGGCAACTGAGTTAGGAAGGGCGCCTGTATCTTCGTAGTGACTGGGTGTATTGATACACCATCCACAGTGTAATTAATAACTTCACCATGCTTAAAGGAATATTCAATTTCTTTATTTATTATTTTTTTTACCCATCAATCAACAGGTGCCCTTCTTTGCGAGACATTGGAAAACCTCCCTGGTCTTTGTGGTTGAATCTGTCTTTAAAATTCACTGCTCGGCTGAGGGACCTTACAGATAATTGTATGTGTGGGGTACAGAGATGAGGTAATTCAAAAATAGTATTATTGCACAGACTGAGTCCATACAACTTATTATGTGACTTGTTAACCAAATGTTTACTCTTGAATACATTTAGGCATGCAATAACAAAGAGGTTGAATACTTATTGTCTCAAGACATTTCAGCTTTTCACATTATGGGGTATTGTGTGTAGGCCAGTGACCCAAGAAATCTAAATGTAATCAATTTTAAATTCAGGCTGTAACACAACAAAAAGTGAAAAAAATCAAGGGGGGTGAATATTTTCTGAAAGCACTGTAAATGGTATGTTTTTTTAATGTAATCTCAGTTCCTACTTCATATTGTTTCTCATGTACAAGTACAAGATAGCAATATACAGTAAATACTGTATCATAAATTCATTAGTACAAAACATTTAGATGGTAATATGTGTACTCTGAGGACATTAACCAAGATCCTCTTCTCGTGAGTCTGGTCGCTGCGTATTACAACTCAGCTGGAGAGCACTTGTATATTGACAATTTTCATTTAGTGAAATGGAGTAATCATGCAGACAGAATGAAGGTAAGAGCGAGAGAGAGAGAGAGAGGAGAGTGAGAGAGAGAGCATATGGGAGAGAGCTTGCGAGAGAGCAGGAGAGCACAGTGTAGTGGAAGATGTGTGTATTTCTTTTTGCACATGGGCCTCATGATGTACATTTCATTAGGCATTAATGACTAGTGTGTTGTGGCGAGCTGCGCTGCCTTCTATCCACCAAGGTGTCGCACCTCCAAAGTCATGCAAAACAAGCGCATGTTGGATTAATGATCATAACTCATAATCATCACCTTTTTTAACTAGAAACAGCAGTCAGTGGACTGAATAGGCCCGAGTTACAGTTTACTGCATCATCACTCTAGTGTAGGCTTCTGTGTGCCTGTGTGTATGTGCGCCAGCGGAGGTCGCTAAGGGCCTCGTTAGGTGCCTGGTCATAGAATTCACGGTCATAGAATTACTTAATCAGAGAATTCATAGTGAGTTTGAAAATGTGGAAAATAGAGAGTGATTGGAAAAGTACTGTAATTTAACATGGAGCACACGAGCACATGGCAGTGCTGATGTGAAACATTAAGGGGAGAGACAGGGATAGGACACAATGTTTTGTTCTTCGGTCCATTGAATTCTAAGGTTTAGTTTGTAACAAACAGAATCCCCCATTGAAATAGTTTCTCAACCTTTGCACAGAATACCTTTGGGGCGTTGTGAACATTACAATCACACAAGACTTACATACCTCTATCAAGTTGAATCAGCTTATCGTGTCTGTCGAACCTGACATTTAACTCATGATTGTTGGTATATAGCCTACTGTATATTTTTTCTGCTCTCCAGAGAGACTCAACTATAGTATTCAGTCCAGGGACATACTATTCATGTACAGATTAATGAGAGGTTGAATCACGAGGGTCAAAGCAACTATAAAATAGCAGGAAAAATGCCCTGATCAATGATTGCTGAACTTCTCTGCAGCTAATATCACAAATGGAGTGTGAGTGAGTCTACAGGCTAAGTATGTGGAAGTGTGAATGTGGGAACTGTTAGATGGGATCGGTCGGCTCGGCTTGTGCACAGTGTGCATTCAATTACATTTTCATGACTGCAAATGGTTGCTTTTTGAAGATTGCTCTCAGGACCCTGTTTCTGTAGTCGGAAATATCCTTCAGAAAACTTCTGAAGAAAACTTATTGAAATGTTTTGCAGATTTCAAGTTTTCAGGTGTTTGCTGTGGTGACTGAAAGAGGAGATATACATGTTTGCTTATGGTGTTATACAATGCCATGAGCTTAGGCTCTGGTATGAAATATATTGGAGTGGCTCACTATCGCCCTATCAGTCTGCTGTGTGGATGCACCTTTCTGATCCTCAGTTTTAATTGGCTACAACTAAGGCCCTGAGCAATCTCTATTGCACTCTGCACTGCCCTTTCCCACTTGGACAAAAGTGACATCTATGTGAGAATGTTGTTCATTGCCTACAGCTTAGCGTTCAACACCATAGTGCCCTTGAAGCTCATCACTAATCTAAGGTCCCTGGGGCTGAACACCTCCCTCTGGAACTGGATCCTGGACTTCCTGACGGGCCGCCCCCCAGGTGGTGAAAGTAGGCAACAACACATCTGCCATGCTGACCCTCAACACGAGGGCCCCTCAGGGGTGCATGCTTATTCCTCTTCTGTACTCCCTGTTCACCCACGACTTCTTGGCCACACACAACTCTAACACCATTAAGTTTGCCGACGCCACAACATTGTAGGCCTGCTCTCCGATGATGATAGGCCTGATCTCCGATGATGATGACACAGCTATAGGGAGGAGGTCAGTGACCTGGCAGTGTGGTGCCAGGACAACAACCTCTCCCTCAACGTCAGTAAGACAAAGGAGCTAATTGTAGACTACGATGTTGTAGTGGAGTGGGTCGAGAGCTTCAAGATCCTCTGTGTCCACATCACTAAGGATCTATCATGGTCCAAACACACCAACAGTCGTGAAGTGGGCATGACAATGCCTCTTCCCCCTCAGTAGGCTGAAAAGATTTTGCATGGGACCTCAGATCCTCAAAAAGTTCTACAGCTGCACCATTGAGAGCATCTTGACTGGCTGCATCACCGCTTGGTATGGTAACTGCTTGGAAACTGACCGTAAGGCACTACAGAGGGTAGTGTTTACAGGCCAGTACATCACCGGGGCCGAGCTCCCTGCCATCCAGGACCTCTATACCAGGCGGTACCGCTAGACAAGACTGCTAAATAGCTCATCAAATGGCTACCAAGATCTACCTCAATTTACCCTTTTTTGAACTAACTCTCTTGCACTGACTCAAGCAAAAACTGTTTTTTAGAAGTTTGCAAATGTATAATAAATTTTTTTTAAATACCTTTATTTACATAAGTATTCAGACCCTTTGCTATGAGACTCGAAATTGAGCTCAGGTGCATCCTGTTTCCATCTACAACTTAACTGGAGTCCACCTGTGGTAAATTCTATTGATTGGACATGATTTTGAAAGGCACACACCTGTCTATATAAGGTCCCACAGTTGACAGTGCATCTCAGAGCAAAAAGGAATTAAAGCTCAGAGACAGGATTGTGTAGACGCACAGATCTGGTGAAGGGTACCAAAACATGTCTGCAGTATTGAAGGCCCCCAAGAACACAGTGGTCTCCATCATTCTTAAATGGAAGACGTTTGGAACCACCACGTTTGGAACCACCTCTTCCTAGATCTGGCCGGTTGGCCAAACTGAGCATTCGGGGGGGAAGGGCCTTGGTCAGGGAGGTTACCAAGAGCCCGATGGTCACTTTGACAGAGCTCCAGAGTTCCTCTGTGGAGATGGGAGAACCTTCCAAAAAGACAACCATCTCTGCAGCACTCCACCAAGCAGGCCTTTATGGTAGACTGGCCAGACGGAAGCCACTCCTCAGTAAAAGGCACATGCAAGCCCACTTGAAGTTTGCCAAAAGGCACCTAAAGGACTCTCAGTCCATGCGAAACAAGATTCTCTGGTCTGACGAAACCAAGATTGAACTCATTGGCCTGAATGCCAAGCGTCACGTCTGGAGGAAATCTGGCATCATCCCTACGGTGAAGCATGGTGGTGACAGCATCATGCTGTGGGCAGGGACTGGGAAACTAGTCAGGATCGAGGGAAAGATGAATGGAGCAAAGTACAGAGAGATCCTTGATGAAAACCTGCTCCAGAGTGCTCAGGACCTCAGGCTGGGGCGACGGTTCACCTTCCAACAGGATAACGTCCCTAAGCACACAGCCAATACAATGCAGGAGTGGCTTCAGACAAGTCTCTGAATGCCCTTGAGTGGCCCAGCCAGAGCCCGGACTTGAACCCGATCAAACATCTCTGGAGAGACCTGAAAATAGCTGTGCAGCGACGCTCCCATCCAACCTGACAGAGCTTGAGAGGATCTACAGAGAAGAATGTGAGAAACTCCCCAAGTACAGGTGTGCCAAGCTTGTAGCGTCATACCCAAGACAACTTGAGGCTTTAATCACTGCCAAAGGTGCTTTAGCAAAGTACTGAGTAAAGGGTCTGAATACTTATGTAAATGTCATATTTCAGTTTTTTATTTTTAATAAATGTGCAAACATTTCTAAAAACCTGTTTTTGTTTTGTCATTATGGGGTATTGTGTGTAGATTGACGATGAAAAAAACAACATTTAATACATTTTTGAATAAGGCTGTAATGTAACAAAATGTGGAAAAAGTCAAGGGGTCTGAATTCTTTCTGAAAGCACTGTATGTGCTGCACATCGACTCGGTACTGGTACTCCCTGTATATAGCCGTGTTATATTCTACTCCCTATGTATAGTCATGTTATTTTTACTCTTTATTTTCATTTGTTATTCACACTGTATTTATTCCTTGTCACCATTTTTGTTTGTTTTTCTTATTCATTTATTTATCTTCTATTTAACTCTGCATTGTTGGAAAAGGACCCGTAAGTAAGCAATTCACTGTTAGTCCTCACCAGTTGTTTACGAAGCATGTGACAAATAAAATTGTATTTTCAGTTTAGTTTTACTTAATACATCACTTAACCAGGAACAACTCTACTCCCTAGTCATAAAATCACACCAAAAGCATTTTAAATTAAGTTCTGGAGAACACTAATATAGCAAAGTACCATGAAACGCATGTTAAGTTCTCTGAGCTGTAACTCTGGACTGGCATGTTTCTGTCATGCATCTGAAGGCATGTCAATCTTGGTTGGGCAAACTCAACAGAAAATTGTTTGCATGTCAGCAAAGCCACTACACAACACAACACTAAACAATACATGAATTGCACTAGAACGGTGACAAATGGTGCCCACAAACTGTTAGGGCCTACAAAAAGCTGTCCCGACAGTGGAGCTTTCCTTTTAGCAACATGGAGTGAATCGTAGTGAATCCTTAACAACGCTACACCTGGCTACATCAGTGGAGCCTCATCTGGCAGCGAAACAGTTCATTCAGTCTCATTTACTGCCTTTTTAATAACAATAGCTGATATGGCTGTCTTGCTTAAATAAATATGGCCTCTACTACGGTTGAATGGCGGGAACCCGGTTACCAAGATTTACCGAGATTTATCATCCAAAACCACTGTGTGAAACAGTAAATTATAATACATTACAGTATTTATATGAACAGCATGGTGTGAAATGGAACTGTTAAATTATATGCAATGTCTAATTCTGGCTTCTCTACGGCCTCTGCATAATGAATCAACGCTCAGGTGGGACAGACAGCCCATGTCTGTATGGAACGCAGTTCACAATGCATGTAGACCTATCATCTCATGGTCACTTTTGAAATGGACAGCAACAGAATACAAAACATGGGCCGTTCTTACAGTATTCTCACTGTACACCAGGTAAGAACTGTTGGATAAATAATGGGGGCATATAAGCAGACAATGAAAGCTCTTACAATATTCAATGATGACATTTCTCTAAAACAGGCTATAGGATACATGTGCACCACCAAGTCAAACCAGTAGGCTAAGTTCTGAGGGGGAGGGGGAACACATTCTTAGGGTGAGAAACATGGGCTACTAAACTCAGCAAAAAAAGAAATGTCCGTTTTTCAGGACCCTGTCTTTCAAAGATAATTCTTAAACATCTAAATAACTTCACAGATCATCATTGTAAAGGGTTTAAACTCTGTTTCCCATGCTTGTTCAATGAACCATAACCAATTAATGAACATGCACCTGTGGAACGGTGCACTAACAGCTTACAGACGGTAGGCAATTAAGGTCACATTTATGAAAACTTAGGACACTAAAGAGGCCTTTCTATTGACTCTGAAAAGCACCAAAAGAAAGATACCCAGTGTCCCTGCTCATCTGCGTGAACGTGCCTTAGGCATGTTGCAAGGAGGCATGAGGACTGCAGATGTGGCCTAGGCAATAAATTGCAATGTCCGTACTGTGAGACACCTAAGACAATGCTACAGGGACACAGGGCGGACAGCTGATTGTGGCAGACCACGTGAAACAACACCTGCACAGGATCGGTACATCCAAACATCACACCTGCGGGACAGGTACAGGATGGCAACAACAACTGCCCGAGTTACACCAAGAACGCACAATCCCTCCATCAGTGCTCAGACTGTCCGCAATAGGCTGAGAGAGGCTGGACTGAGGCCTTGTAGGCCTTTTGTAAGGCAGGTCCTCACCAGACATCAACAACGTCGCCTATGGGCACAAACCCACCGTCACTGGACCAGACAGGACTGGCAAAAAGTGCTCTTCACTGACGAGTCGCGGTTTTGTCTCACCAGGGGTGATGGTCGGATTCATGTTTATCGTCGAAGGAATGAGCGTTACACTGAGGCCTGTACTCTGCAGCAGGATCGATTTGGAGGTGGAGGGTCCGTCATGGTCTGGGGCGGTGTGTCACAGCATCATTGGACTGAGCCTGTTGTCATTGCAGGAAATCTCAACGCTGTGCGTTTCAAGACATCCTCATCCCTCATGTGGTACCCTTCCTGCAGGCTCATCCTGACATGACCCTCCAGCATGACAATGCAACCAGCCATACTGCTTGTTCTGTGGGTGATTTCCTGCGAGACAGGAATGTCAATGTTCTGCCATGGCCAGGAAAGAGCCCGGATCTCAATCCCGTTGAGCAGGTCTGGGACCTGTTGGATTGGAGGGTGAGGGGAACTTGCAGGTGCCTTGGTGGAAGATTGGGGTAACATCTCACAGCAAGAACTGGCAATCTGTTGCAGTCCATGAGGAGGAGATGCACTGCAGTACTTAATGCAGCTGGAGGCCACACCAGATACTGACTTTTACTTTTGATTTTGACCCACCTTTATTCAGGGACACATTATTCCATTTCAGTTAGTCACATGTCTGTGGAACTTGTTCAGTTTATGTCTCAGTTGATGAATCTTGTTATGTTCATACAAATATTTACACGTGAAGTTTGCTGAAAGTAAACGCAGTTGACAGTGAGACAGTTTCTTTTTTTTCTGAGTTTAATAGCTTACAACACAACATACACTCAATATTACTTTCTTAGCTACAGTATACACATCCTGGCATATTACATAATTTATGCAGCAGCATACAAGACACATTTTTGGACTCACAATTGTTGTGCTGTGTTCACTTGAACAGGAAGGTGGCATGGTAGTCCATCTTGTGGGAAAACTTTGTCATCAAAGTCTGGCATTCTCTGGGTTCATGGTGCTTTCCAGACAACTGGGAATTTGAGTTTACAGTTGTCTTCAACGCACTGAAGTCGGAAGTCAGAGATTTTAGTTTTATGTCAATCCAGTTCACAGTTGCTTTGAACATGACTGAACTGGAACTGGATTGACAGCATGGCCGATGTAGTCAACTTTTTCTGGTCCATGGTGTTGTGTGTGAATGTTTATTATTTTAAGGTTGGAAAAGAGACCCTTTCAGACACATTTTTAAAATCCTTAATCACAGAGGAACACATACCTCTCCACCGAATAGCAGGTAGGGGAAGCAAAAATAGTGGTTAGCCACTGATTCCTTCCAAACCGCTCTGTACTTTAGCTGGCTGCCCCTCCACCACAGAAAGCACTGAGCTAGGCTGAAACACCTGCATTTTGAAGCTGCCTTACTCAACAGAGTATGCTGCTTTATTAACTCAAGAATTACTCTTTTTTACATTGTTTGCAAATTAATATGTGACACGAATAAATGCAAAACATGTGGTGCTCAAAACAGGCTCTGCCCCACCTGAACCTGAATGACGGGTCGCCACTGGCCTGTCCCTAAATGTGTATGACCTTTAGCCAGCTTCTCTGACTATTGTTGTCATGCCATGTATGGCAAGATTGCATAACAACAACATGCCTGCATGACCACGCTAGCCAGAGGAGTTGGCTAAAGCTCATACAGATATGAGGCCATGCATACTAGAAGGCATACAATGAACATACAGTCCGTTTTGAGAACAGCTTGGCTAAGAGATGACAATAAGCTTTGAGCCAACCTCAGAATGGAGCACTAAAAGACTATAAACTGTTAAATGTAATTACATCTGCAGTGGCAGACTGTGGTGCTGCATTAGTGTCTGAAAGGACCAATGTGGCGGTCAGGATCCATTTGTATCCATGGTACCCAGTGGCATGTCATGGGCTACGGCCTCAAAGCCTTAACACGCCCCTTAATACACAGTTGCAACTAGGCTGGGTGGAGAGCAATGTGCCTTAGTGTTCTTTTTTAAGGAAAAATACTATGATTGAACTACTGGATACAAATGCAGATCAACACTTCTGTTGTGGAGAGTGCTTGTATAAACATATCTCCTTCAAACATAAAGTCTGTTCTAATCCCTCTCATCTGTTTCTAGAACTGTGAGATGTGGGCTGCATTGTCACTGAGGCACAGCTGAGTACACAATAGTGCCTTAATCCAGAGGGGCTGACTCATCGAGATGTGGATTAGGCTGCTGTATACGTTTTCTAAATAAACCCCCCCCCCCCCACAAAAAAAAACACTCATCATCAGAAATCCAAACCTCATCCATGCTTTTCCCCTTGTTCGTAAAATGGAACGCCAATTGTGCTTGGGGAGACGTAATGATAAGCTTGGGCATGACGAGAAATTCCAGCGCCTTATGCCTTTTATCAGTGGATGGCGATGTGCTGCTGCATGTTCAAACTTTTGAAGTGGAAGTTACTCCTCTTTGCATGCTCAGCAGAGAGCAGTGATGCTATACTTAATATATTCAAGGGGCATCTTAGGGAAATAAATGTTGTGTAGTTTTATTATCATAAAGGAGTATCTCAGGAACAGAAATGTGGTTGTGTGGTTTTAATGTTTAATATTTCAAATGTCATATTTTGTCTAATGATGTTCTGTATTATGTAATTCTGTATCATGTTTCATGTGGACCCCAGGAAGACTAGCTGCTGCTTTTGCAACAGCTAATGGGGATCCTAATAAAAATACCAAATATATTTATAATATCATAAAAAGGCTATCTAATATATGTGTCTTATATCGGCTGAAAGCTTAAATTCTTGTTAATATAACGGCACTGTCCAATTTACAGTAGCTATTACTGCAAAAAAATGCCATGCTATTGTTTGAGGAGAGCTCCTAACAACAAAACACTTTTTTTCACCGCAATAGGTTTGATAAATTCCACTCTGAAGGTGAAATGTGTACTTATATTCTGAAATCTTGCTCTGATTTATCATCCAAAGGGTCACAGAGAACATGAAGTGTCGTTTTGTTAGATAAAATCCTTGTTCATATCCTAAAAAGGTCCATATAGCATGCACAATCGATTTTGAATTTCCACTTGTTCAATTTGCAAAGAAAGGAATCTTTGAAAATCTAACCCTAAACGTTGTTTCAACCAGTCAAATCACGTTCGTATGTATTCCTCAGAGATCCTAGAACGTAACCAGACTTCACTATATCAATTGAGGTGTAGTATATCCTATAGGATACGCCTTCATGGCATGTCGGTAACGCGGGCGGTCTTCACTTGATTGACTCTAACTTTGTCAAAATAAGCACCAATCGGGGTCAAACAAAGCTAGCTAGATAGCCAATGAGCTGGGCTTTACGGGAGTATCCGGAAACCCTGTATCTGTTGCAAAATGTAGCTGCTAACCTTTTGTGACAGCATGCCTTTTCCTTTTGGACAGAAATTATAAGAATATTCAGAGTTATGAAGTTATGAAAACTGGTTGTTTTGCAAATGTTGATCTTATAATATGGCTATTAATACTGAAAAAGCTAAATCAAAGTCCAAGTGCACAGATTTGACAGATTATATATATATATATTACCCTTTGGCAGCATTATAATAAAGCACAGCATTGATTTTCACTGCTACACAGATGACACAAAAGTTTATATATCTGTGTCACCAGAGGCTCCTCGGATAAATTATTAGATTATATTAGTGATTTAAATACTTGGATGGCTCACATCCTCCTCCAGCTAAATCAAGACAAGACTGAGGTACTTATTGTTGGAGCAAAAGCACAGAGAGAGAATGGCCGCACATTTTAATTTAAGTGCAATAAAGATAAAACACCAGGTTAAAAAACCTAGGTGGTATTTTAGATTCTGAACTCAATTTCAATTCACACGTTAGGAATGTGACCAAAATAGATTTTCACCACCCGAGGAACATTTCCAAGGTGCGTCCATTTCTCTCTCAGGCTGATACCGAGTCTCATCAATTATTTTATTACAATCAGGCTTGACTACTGTAATGCTCTCCTGTCTGGTCTACCCAAGAAAGCCATTGGTCAACTGCAAAACAAACAGAATGCTGCAGCACGGGTACTGACCAAGACCAGACAGAGAGCACACATTACACCGGTTTTGACGTCTCTGCACTAGCTGCCTGTGAGTTTTAGAATTCATTTTAAGATTCTTCTATTGGTTTTTAAATCAATCCACGATTGTGCAACCCAATACAAATCAGACTGCTTTTAAGTTACGTACCCAATAGGTCCCTCAGGTCCTCTGGCACTGGCCTTTTATCTATCCCAAAGCCTAGGACCAAGAGGTATGGAAAGGCAGCCTCCAGTTGCTATGCCCCCAGCTTCTGGAATAGCCTGCCAGAGAACCTGAGGGGGGCCTAAACTGTGGACATAAACAAACAAAAATCTTAAAACACACCTTTGCTTAGCTTTGCTTTTTAGTCGTTCAGTTTCTTTAGTTTTTTTTATCCTCTTATATTTGTTGTGTAGTAAATATTTATTTTCATTGTTTTTTATTAGTTATTTTGCCTGTGAAGAACATTGCGTTGCATTCCATGTCTGAAATGTGCTGGATTTGTTTTGATAGTTTGTTTTGTAGTGGGGGCTCCTTTTGGCTGCTAAGTCATATGACATACGATTACTATATCTCTCATGCCAAAACATATTGGAACAAAATTGCAGAGTGCGATAACACCACACAGTAACACAGTGCAGTTTGAAGTCAGTCAAAAAATAATCCCCACACACAAAGTTCTAACTTAGAATAGAGTATGGAAGAACAATTTGAAATCAATGGAGTGACTGCAAATATAATTTGACTAAGGCAGATGCCTCTAGACAGAACAGAGCAGAGAGAGAATTTTAAATCAACCAATTATTCTCTCCTCACAACACAAGATAAATTTCACACTTTCTTGAATTGAGAAAATGCATTTCAACACAGTTTCTTTTGGTCAGCCGCAAACATTTGCACACTGATCCTGTGACAATTACAATACAAATTAAGTAAGAAAACACTTGTTTTTTTTGTTGAATCATTAATTGACTCTCTCCTTTGTCCCTCAGGCATTGCTGGCAACCCAGTGCTCTTCAATGGGAATGGAGACGCCCCTGGTCGCTATGAGATTTACCAGTACCAGATCAAAAACCGAACAGCTGAGTACAAAATCATCGGGCATTGGACTGACCAGCTCTATCTGAATGTAAGCATTTGTTTTTTTATAGTTCATACAGCAGCTGCAGATACTGTACTTTAGTTCTATTATCAGACTTATCCCCTTCACATTACCTTCATGTGTTTCACCATGTGTGTCAGTGGCTCTCCTCCTGACACAGCTATGATTGGCTGTTGTCGTCTGTTGGTTCTACTGCAGTGCTTCCTTGGCTCAGTAATTCTTCCTGAACCATTTGCTACTGGCATTGTGCACACATCTTTAACGTTGAAAACACCCAGAGGGTGCTTTAATGATTAACAACAAAGACTGAAATGAAAAGAAAGCAATAAGAGCGTAAAAACTGATACATTGCAATAGTGACTTCAGACACCATCCACTGTCTTAAGGAAACAATAGTGTGCAATTGTGGACACATGGGGGTTGCAAAGCTATAACAATGAATTACATAAGCCGGCCCGCAAATAATGGTTAAATGGAATAAGAAGAGATGGCCTTGGGATAAGAAAGATAGAAAGAAAAAATAAGCAGGTTTCTATGGAGTTGACCTGGTTTCTATGGAGTTGACCTGGTTTCTATGGAGTTGATCTGGGCCTGTACCTCTTTCAATGCTGTGTACACAGAATGAATGGAATGGTGTTGTAAATTCTAGTCCTGGGAACCTACTGTAGTGTGCACCAATTATCTTTCCTAAGGATATTTTAGTCAATTAGGATTCTTATAGCTGTTAACTAAATACACATTTGGGGATGAGTTTGCCGCCTATGAATTTAACAACCACCATCGACGGCAAAAAAGTGAATAACATGACACTAAATATACTGTTTTAAAAAGGCAAATAGAGTTTGGGAGAAGAGAACCCCCAAAACAAACCGCATGCCAGTGGCAATTTTCATTAAAAGAAGAGACTGTGTATGGGTTATAGTGTTAGTTATTTGAGAAGTGTTTGACTGTACCCCTTCTCTCCTCTCCATCTCAATCAGATCCTAGCAATGCACTGGCCAGGTGGAGGTCGTAAGATCCCTTACTCCATCTGCAGCCACCCATGCCAGGCCGGAGAACGCAAGAAGATAGTGAAGGGCATCCCTTGCTGTTGGCACTGCGAGCGCTGCGACGGCTACCAATACCAGGCAGACACCTACAGCTGCAAGATGTGCCGCTTTGACCTGCGTCCCAACGAGAACCACACAGCCTGCCGTCCCATCCCCATTGTCAAGCTGGAATGGAGTTCCCCCTGGGCCGTCATACCTGTCCTCATCTCCGTGGCGGGCATCATGGCCACTCTGTTTGTGGTGGTCACCTTTATCCGCTACAACGACACGCCCATCGTCAAGGCGTCAGGCCGCGAGCTCAGCTACGTTCTACTGACAGGTATCTTCATGTGCTACGCCACCACTTTTCTCATGATATCTGCCCCTGACGTGGGCATCTGTTCCCTCAGACGGATCTTCCTGGGTCTGGGGATGAGTATCAGCTACGCAGCCCTGCTCACCAAGACTAACCGCATCTACCGCATCTTCGAGCAGGGATCCATGTCGGTGAGCGCCCCCAGGTTCATCTCCCCAGCCTCCCAGCTGGTCATCACCTTCAGCCTGACTTCGGTGCAGCTACTAGGGGTGTGTATCTGGTTCGGCGTGGACCCGTCTCAGGCCATCATCGACTACGAGGACCAGCGCATGGCCAATCCGGACATGGCCCGTGGCATGCTCAAATGTGACATCTCTGACCTTTCTCTGATCTGCCTGCTCGGCTACAGCATGCTGCTAATGGTCACCTGCACAGTGTACGCCATCAAGACTCGAGGCGTGCCGGAGGCTTTCAACGAGGCCAAGCCCATCGGCTTCACCATGTACACCACCTGTATCATCTGGCTGGCCTTCATCCCCATCTTCTTTGGTACCTCCCAGTCCACAGAGAAGGTAAGCTCAGAGGTGTGTTTTATTCTGGTCTGTTTGTTTTTGTACTTGTTGATATCCAATAGGATGGCATAAGCACAAAGAGGATTATACAGACTGGGTCCCTCTCTGTCTCCCTGTTTCTCTTCTCTCTCTCTCTCTCTCTCTCTCTCTCTCTCTCTCTCTCTCTCTCTCTCTTGCACTCTCTTTATAATGCTTTGTTTATAGAGAAGCCTTTATACCTTTGTTCATTATGGAAGGATTGAGCTGGGGAGTCAGTGTAGGTAGGTGGACATGGCTGGAAGAAAAAAGCATTATGCTATGGTATGCATGAGCCTTTTCTGGCAGAGCTTAACCCTCTAGAGTCTAACGTGCTGACCACACTGACTAGGTATCTCCCTTTTCCCTTATCCGCATTTTTTTTTTTTACTTTTATGTATTTAGGCAAATCAGTTAAGAACAAATTCTTATTTACAATGACGGCCTACACCTGCCAAACCCGGACGACGCTGGGCCAGTTGTGAGCCGCCAAATTAGGTCAATTAGCCTATCAGAAGCTTCTAAAGCCATGACATAATTTTATGTAATTTTCCAAGCTGTGTAGAGGCACAGTCAACTTAGTGTATGTAAACTTCTGACCCACTGGAATTGTGATACAGTGAATTATAAGTGAAATAATCTGTCTGTCTGTAAACAATTGTTGGAAAAATGACTTGTGTCATGCACGAAGTAGATAACCGACTTGCCAAAACTATAGTTTTTTAACAAGAAATTTGTGGAGTGGTTGTAAAACGAGTTTTAATATAAAGGAAACTATATATGTATTTTTTATATGTATTTTTTCAAGAACCTTGATATTTTCAAGGTGCAGTCGTAAAAACCATCAAGCGCTGTGATGAACCTGGCTCTCATGAGGACCGCCACAGGAATGGATGACCCAGAGTTACCTCTGCTGCAGAAGATACGTTCATTAGAGTTAACAGACATATCTCAACATCAACGGTTCAGAAGAGACTGTGTGAATCAGACTGTCATTCTGCAGCGATACGCCATCCCATCTAGTTTGGGCTTAGTGGGACTATCATTTGTTTTTCAACTGGACAATGACCCAAAACACCTCCAGGCTGTGTAAGGGCTATTTTACCATAGAGTGCTGCATCAAATGACCTGGCCTCCACAATCCCCCGACCTCAGCCAAATTGAGATGGTTTGGGATGAATTGGACCACAGAGTGAAGGAAAAGCAGCCAACAAGTGCTTAGCATATGTGGGAACTCCTTCAAGACTGTTGGAAAAGCATTTCATGTGAAGCTGGTTGAGAGAATGCCAAGAGTGTGCAAAGCTGTCAAGGCAAAGGGTGTCTATTTGACAAATCTCAACTATAAAATATATTTTGATTTGGATAACACTTTTTTGGATACGACATGTTATTTCATAGTTTTGATGTCTTCACTATTATTGTAAAATGTACAAAATAGTAAAAATAAAGAAAAACCCTTGAATGAGTAGCTCTTCTAAAACTTTTGACCGGTAGTGTAAGGAATTTGAAATTATTTATACTTTTACTTTTGATACTTAAGTATATTTTAGCAATTACATTTACTTTTGATACTTAAGTATATTTAAAACCAAATTATTTTAGACTTTTACTCAAGTAGTATTTTACTGGGTGACTTTCACTTTTACTTGAGTCATTATCTGTTAAGGTATCTTTACTTTTAATCAAGTATGACATTTGGGTACTTTTCCCACCACTGCCTTTCACCGCAGATGCAGAAGGGCAATATCGGTTGATGCAGGGGTTTGAGACGCAGCCCATGCTAAACAGATATCTTTAGTTTAAACAGACATATTTTGACATATTTTTTCCATTATGTTAATTAGATTTCTGCGGGGGTGCGGAAAGTGTAGGCTAAGGGATGGTGAATTTTTCGGTTATACTCTGTGTCAGAGCACCGATTTTTCATTTTGTAATCATTCAGTTTTAATCTCCCCTGCAGTCTTGGTTTTATGAAGACTAGAATTACAAGCAGAGGATTGCATAATTCTATGATTACAGTATATCTGAGATACAATTACATTGGGAAGGTTAGTACCAATATAAAACTGTTAAGCCATTAATTATTGAAATATTTAAAGTTCTGATCTGAAGAAATGTCCTATTCTACATGCAGAGCATTTGAAGATAATTCCCCTAAATTCTGCAGGCCCTTTGCGTACAGTAGCCTGCTTGTTATTCCGTGACTCATGCGTATGTGACAGCCACGTGCCACAGTGTATTAGTGACCGTTGAGCTGTTTACACAACCACAGAGCTCACACTCGTGTCATTGTGTCAAATCAATGATTCTGGCCTGGTGAACGGCAAATCCACTGAACACTGGGATGCATACCTAGAGGCAATTGTATTGGTTTTCATTCAAATACTTTCGAGCATTCGATTAAGCCTGCCTGGAATGGAGTGTCAGCTGGGCGGGGTTTGCACATTTTTGGACTAATCCACTAGTTCTGTTGTGACAAGTAAGCTGAATCAAGTGCAGCATAAGAATTAGAAAGAAAACAAATACTGTTTGAACTCAAGGTCTGCTGGGATGTACAGGTCAGATGGGGACACTGGGAGAAATGGATGCACTGTAAACCCCAATGTGCTGTCAATAATCAAAACTTTTGAAAAAACCCATTGCAGTTAATATATCTGAGTATAGTTAATGTGATTTTGTAGTCATTACACAAACCGATGGAGTCACTGTGACCCTGTAGATTAGGGGTAGGCAACCCTGGTCCTTGAGTGCCGAAGGAACTTCATGTTTTTGATTTAACCAACCTGGAATTCCAGGTGTGTTGTAATTTAATACCGTGGCCTGAAGCTCATGGTTTACAGGCCTGCAAATAGGGTTGCAAAATTAACTTTCCCAAAATTCCCCGATTTTTTAAAAATCCTGGTAGAAGAATTTCCAGGAATCTTCCAACCGGGATTTCTGGGAAACCTAGGACATTTACCAGAAGGTTGCAACCTTACCTGCAAGTCACATTATGCTGGCTTACAAAGTGATGTGAAAATCCTATTAGAGTCCAGCCAGAGTTAAGCTATCTATCAGTTGACATTTTTTATTGCATTCATAATGACTGCCAGGATTAGGAACAGTGTGAGGAGACTACCTAAGCCATTTAAACTGGAACAACCATTTTCGTAAAGGGTGCAAAAAATCGAACAAAATGATTGGATTAGTTTATAAAAATGTATGTTATTTATCTTTGTGTAGACATAGATATTAAAAACAGTAATTAAAAAAAAAGTTAATTTGTTATCATAACTTTGTTTAAATGTAGTTGATTAGTTTGTGTGGTACTGAATCATTTAGTTTTGATTCAGTACCACATTAACATTTTAAGTAATAGGCCTAATCACTTTTCATTGACTTTGAGTTCAACGTACCAGAAGTATTTGAGTTAAAAAATGCCTTGGGGTTTACAGTGTGGATGTTGAGTTTTTAGCACATAACCATAGCTTCAGTACAGTGTACTGTAGGGCTCCACAGCCTTGAGATAAAAACAATGGTTAAAATGAGTAGGTGGAAGCAGATCTACTTGGCAGATAGACAAAGAATGGGGCCTCAGAATCTGTCATGAGCACTGGTAATTTACTCAGGGGCGAGAGGCTAGTGAATGCCTTGCACTGGCAGGGATGACACCATCGGTGGGTCTGGAGTAAAACAACAGAAAGAAGGGGGGTCTAAAGAGCTACTATAATGTCATCATCATCACCGCCTTCCCACTAGGCTGCAGAGGCATTCTGCTCTGCTAGGCTCTCTACTCAGCTTGTACATGGCTAAAATGTATATCTTGTAAGACTGATTATCACTTATGAACTGCATTCAACATGTGTGTATTCTTCTGCAGTGCTTTACTGTGCATTGCATATGACCCATTGCGAGTTGCACTCAGTCATAGTGCAGAATGTCCATAGAGTCCATTGTGTGTTAACGTAATGAAGCCCTTACTCAGCTAGATTAATTGTGTGTATCAGTCAACTCCCTTTATCAGTATGACCTGTTGTGATGTTAACACAATGCACACTCATCTGAAGGACAGAAAGATACCTGCAGGGATCAAAAGGGAAAACAACTTTTACATGAAGATTATGCCGTTTTTGCTAAAGCTCTTCTAAATCTTGTCTGCTACCATCACATTGTGTTAATAACGGTGCATAAATACTGGCATATGGATCAGCCTTTAAATTATTGTTCATCATTTAATTAATAAGAACAAGGTAAACTAACACAAACTGCAAAAGCTCCGTATGTACTGAATAGCAGATGTTGACCTGAATGTTGCTTATCTCTTGTAATCAGTAGCAAAACGCAATGGATATCAATAACTTCTGTCTTCCAACTGTCTATCTTATGCCTTGAAAGACAAAAGAGAATCGTGAAACAGACTTAACGTAAGCTTTTTCCTAGATGAGGTAATCCATTAGCTAGTGTGGCTTTGAATCGCAAAACAGGAAGGGCCCTACTTTTGTCTCTCCTCACAATCCTGCAGAAACCCAGCCCTGCTAATTCAATTTGAAAACCTGGAACAAGTTCTCTTATAGAGGCTTAAGATAAGAGGTGGCTTTTCTTCTCCAAATTCATATTAAACATTCCTTAATTCGTTTTTCCCTCGGAAAGAGGCAGACACAATTGTGGAGAGAACTTTAGTTATTTGGGAGGAGGAGTGCCACCACTGCCAGGAGGCTGGAGCTCTGTTACTGTAGGTGAGAGAGAAAATACAGTGGCGTGACTGAGCTAAGACTTCCCTTATACTGCTCTCTCTGCTTTCTCTATTGTCTTAAAGTGCATGACAGTAGCTAGTCATATTATACACATGCACATATAGGAAACTTTGAATGTAGTGTAAATATGCCTCTACAGTATCATAAGAAGATATACAATTTTTGTTTTGAATTACTGTGTTGTTGGTAATTTGTTCTTAAAAATTCTCTTTTGAGCTAAAATATTCAGGATAATGCCATCCACAATCAACAATACTGGGCTGCAGTACACACAAACTGCCTGATTTTCCAATCAATTAGAATAATTTTGTGATAGATCCTCTGCGCTGCTATGTAAACAATGTTCCTTTATAAGAAATTAACATGCAAAAACAAAAGCACCTCGTAATCATCCAAAGTGACAAGCCCAACAAAGCCTTGCAGCTGGAAATGACATGTCTTTTAGAGCAAATTAAATGCTTGAGTTGCTCTGGGTCTTGATTTAGCTTATCTGTCCGCCTATGTGCTCATCACCAGTTTACTGCAAGCATCCCTCGTCTGGCACTCCAATTACACTAATTTATTTGTCATCCTGTGTCAGGAGAAATGTAACAAATGCCATATAGGAGGCCTTGTCTATCAGTCAAATCTGGTCTATCTATAATGTGTGATCACAGAGCATGATGCTGGATGTGGAAATCGATGTGGCACTGCCTCACCTGGAAAGGTGCAGTAAATCAGAGGATGTCTGTCAGCTAGGAGGAGTGGGAGGAGTGGGAGGAACGCTTCACAATGGAGTCCAAGGAGAAGGTTTCTCTCCTCACAATGGACACAATTCCAACGCAATCGGCCGCCTTAGAAAGAGCTGCCATTACGGAGCTCGAACAGCTGACTCCTAGTGAGTGGTTTTGTCCATCTCTTTTATGTTTATGTTGACAGTGTTCTTGTTGTTGCCTCTCGGCTGTTAAAAAAGTAGGTTAGTTCAACAGCCTTAGATTACATGCTGTGATGTGATGTGTCCATTCACTGTAATGCTAGGTCAGAAACAGTCCTCACGCCGTCAGCTGCATAAACAGAGAGACAGACAGACCAATGGCCCCACTCTGCTTTGGTTGTTGTTGGTTTTTCAATGTTCTATACAGTCGCTAAATTACACAAACAAGTGTCTCCTCCTCCAGCTAGACCCATTGCAGCAGCAATCGACTCTGTGACATCCAACATTTCTAAATTTGTGGACTACAACATTAAACCGATGGTTGAGAATCTCCCATCTTATGTCAAAGACACTAGTCACATGATCTCATTGATAGAGGGCTTAGGAAGGATACCAGAGGGCACCCTGCTGGCCACTTTTGATGTGGAGAGCTTGTACACTAACATCCCACACACTGGAGGCTTGCAGGCGCTGCAACACTTCCTTCAGCAGAGAGACTCTACCCTTGCTCCATCCAATGATTGCATCTTACTACTTACTGAACTGGTATTATCCAATAACTACTTAATCTTTGAGTCAGACTTTTTCCTTCAAATTCGGGGTGTAGCCATGGGCTCCCCCATTTTCCCCCAACTATGCAAACCTGTATGTGGGACAGTTTGAGGAAGCACTCCTTTATAAAACAGAGACACACCCCTTACTTTCTAAAATCTTACTATGGAAGAGAAACATAGATGAAGTCTTTGTGCTCTGGGAAGGAAGTCAGCAGGAACTAAATGAATTCCAAACTCTACTAAACGAGAGCTCTGAATACCTCAGATTCACCATGCAGACTGATGAGAAAAAAATAAACTACCTGGACTTATGGATCATCAAAGAGAATGATGCATTACACACAGGCTTATACACAAAGCCCACAGACCACAATACCTTGCTATGTGTGGATAGTATGCGTCCCCTTCCCCTCAAGAATGGTCTACCATATAGCCAGT
Organism: Hucho hucho; assembly: GCA_003317085.1. Lineage (NCBI taxonomy): Eukaryota > Metazoa > Chordata > Actinopteri > Salmoniformes > Salmonidae > Hucho > Hucho hucho. Next base: position 222,043 of record QNTS01002989.1, read on the forward strand.
TATGCAGGGTTAAACGAATTTGTGGCCATCCGACAGATTTTGACAGCAATGCTAAGAAAATGACAGATACATTCAAAATGAGAGGCAACAAGGACAAAACTCTTGATGCTGCAATGATGAAAATATCTCAAAAACCAAGAGAGGAATTACTAAAAACTAAAACCAAAGAAGAAAAACAACACAACCGTCTTTTGCACTAAGTACACTAAGGGTTTGGAGAAAATGAAAGCAATCCTGAAAAAGCGCTGGCATATTCTGCAATCAGACAAAACAAATCGCACACCTCTTCAAGGAACCCCCCCTGGTGGTCTATAAGCGTGGTTGCAATATTGGTGAGATCTGACATGCCCCCTGAGCCCACTCAGACACTCTTGACACCTATCCCAAATGGGAACTACAAATGTGGCTCATGCGCACAGTGCAATAGCACTATAAAAACATTCTTCTTCAGACATCCACATACAGGTCGAAAAATCCTTGTTAGGGGTATCATCCCATGCAAGACAAAGGGAGTAATCTATCTCATCACCTGTTCATGTGGGAAAGCCTACGTAGGACAAACGAAAAGACAATTAAAACAACGCATAGCTGAACACCGCAGCTCAATCAGGTGTAAGAACATTGACTATCCAGTAGCAGCTCACTTTGTTGAAGCTAAGCATCCAATCTCCTCCCTCAAATACACAGGCATTGAGCATGTTGCTCTACCAAGGAGAGGAGGTAACATTGAGATCCTACTACTACAAAGGGAGGCTTACTGGATATCCTATCTAAAAACATTGACCCCTAGTGCTCTGAATGTTGACTTTGATCTCAGGCCCTTCTTATGAACAATTATTTATTTTATGAACAAGTCTTATAAATTGATATATTCTTTCTACAGCTTATTAGCGTGCACCTAATATGTTTCCCCTGTTGATGATGCTCATTATACATTAAGGTTGAACCAAAAGACTACATGTAACAAATATGAAATACGAAACAATTAAACGTGAAATTGAATTAAACAATAATGTATGTTGATGCTAATATGATGTACAATATTAAATTATGTTTCTATATGATAACAATAGCCTAATATATTTAATATGCCATACATTTCCTCTTTTTTTAACAGTTTCACAAATAACTTAATCATTATGACACACCCCTCACTATTGTCATTGTTTGCACTAATTGCACTGTTTGTCTACATAACCTGGTTCAAGTATTCATGACATTACCCTGAGGAAGGCACAGTGATGCCAAAACGTTGGTAAATACCCCAAAAATTACTGGGAGGTTATATATGGAGTGTGCGACTTTCTTTATTTTGATGGTTTTTCATATGTAAACAACATTATTAATTGAAAGCTGTCCCAGAGGCCTAATAGAACACAATGAGGATCAATGGGACAGAGCACAGAGGCCTGGATAACATCTAGGATTTCATACTAGTTGCATCGGCTACATGACACAAGCCTTTTGGGTGTGAAGTTGTTGTCCTGTGCGTTCCTAGAGGGAGAGGATGGGATTGGACAAGAAGCTAATCAAGGCCAAAACATTGTAATCACTTTGTAAATCACGTTCTCCAGCAACAGCACATTAGAGTCCCCGAGGGCCAAAAAATCCTTATTGGTTTAATTAGTCTATAACCACAGAAACCATGTGAGGCTGTGAATTGAAATGAATATTGAAATGATTCATAGCCTGTTGTTTGAATGTGCCATACTGAACTATGAGTAAAACCTAGACGCTGCATTGTTTCCCAAGAAGAATGTTAGTCAATAACGGAAATTGAAAGTGTTTTTTATTCATCAGTCTTAAGATGGAGCATACGTTAAGCAGCGCGCACGTTGGCATTTATTAGGATGAATCTTATCCTGGAGGCAGAGCTGAGCGGTTTTCGCTAGATGGGGGGTGGGGGGTTAATGTGGGTGTCTCTTGTGTATGTATTGCACATGGCAAGCGTTTGTACATTCACTCTGCCAAGACAGTACACAGTTACTAGATAACTAGAAAAAACCTAACCTCTTGTCTTGAAGTTGCCTACGCTAGCCAACTTCATTCGCCAATTAGCTTCAGCCACCATTTACAATGTAGATGGGACAATATTTTCATGTTTCACATCTTTTAGTTGTCTCATTAAATGCTTTCAATATTTGTATGTGAATTTCTACAATTTATAGTTGGTTTGACGTTGGTTTGAAGTAATTGAAATTTGAAGCTATAGACCTTTTCAAATATTGTCCCATGTACATGGTGTGATTTACTGATGGTCCCTAACTACCGCTATAGGGATATGGAATGTTAAACAAAGTTGACCATGGGCATTATGATCGGGTCGTGTGCAGCTGTGCTCCGAATTGAAGATTACTTTGTGCTGCCAGCTGTGGGCATGTGGGTAGGATTGAAATAAACCCAAAACGAGGAAAACTGTTACAGTACTCTTCATTCCGTTACATACACATTTTTCCTTTTAATCTCGCAAATCTCAGTTTTGACTTTAAGACTGACTTTATGACCAAAATTATCCTATTTACACCAATTTGACACTATAATAAATCAATAAATAAATCATATTAATGCCACATAGGCTGTTTTCAAAACAAGAAGTTGCTTTTTAGGGGCAGCCACTCTTTAAGGTTAGGATCAGGTTTGAAAGATGTTATGACTGTGCCAGCTAGTATGACCACCCTGCAGAGCTGACTCCAGTACATGAGTCATCCCAATAAATGTCAACCTGCATCCAGCTCGCTAAAGAAATGCAGGTCCATAGAAATCATATGTTCTATATGTGCAGGTCTGCCAATAGCACTCCTCCAATATGCGCTGCTCTGAATGTGCTGAGGAAGAGGCAGATTAGGGGAGAAGTACAGGCGAATGATCCAGCCAGTCTACTGTCTGAGTCACAGTCTGAAAATGGGTTCGCTCTGATATACAAAATCAAATTTTATTTGTCACATACACATGGTTAGCAGATGTTAATGCGAGTGTAGCGAAATGCTTGGGCTTCTAGTTCCGACCATGCAGTAGTATCTAACAAGTAATCTAACAAATTCACAACAACTACCTTATACACACAAGAGTAAAGGAATGAATACGAGTATGTACATATAAATATATGGATGAGCGATGGCTGACCGGCATAGGCAAGATGCAGTAGATGGTATGGAGTACAGTATATACACATATATACACTGCTCAAAAAAATAAAGGGAACACTAAAATAACACATCCTAGATCTGAATGAATGAAATAATCTTATTCAATACTTTTTTCTTTACATAGTTGAATGTGCTGACAACAAAATTACACAAAAATTACACAAATGCCAAACGTCCTGCACGGTGTTGGGCTGTAAGCACAACCCCCACCTGTGGACGTCGGGCCCTCATACCACCCTCATGGAGTCTGTTTCTGACCGTTTGAGCAGACACATGCACATTTGTGGCCTGCTGGAGGTCATTTTGCAGGGCTCTGGCAGTGCTCCTCCTGCTCCTCCTTGCACAAAGGCGGAGGTAGCGGTCCTGCTGCTGGGTTGTTGCCCTCCTACAGCCTCCTCCACGTCTCCTGATGTACTGGCCTGTCTCCTGGTAGCGCCTCCATGCTCTGGACACTACTCTGACAGACACAGCAAACCTTCTTGCCACAGCTCGCATTGATGTGCCATCCTGGATGAGCTGCACTACCTGAGCCACTTGTGTGGGTTGTAGACTCCGTCTCATGCTACCACTAGAGTGAAAGCACCGCCAGCATTCAAAAGTGACCAAAACATCAGCCAGGAAGCATAGGAACTGAGAAGTGGTCTGTGGTCACCACCTGCAGAACCACTCCTTTATTGGGGGTGTCTTGCTAATTGCCTATAATTTACACCTGTTGTCTATTCCATTTGCACCACAGCATGTGAAATGTATTGTCAATCAGTGTTGCTTCCTAAGTGGACAGTTTGATTTCACAGAAGTGTGATTGACTTGGAGTTACATTGTGTTGTTTAAGTGTTCCCTTTATTTTTTTGAGTAGTGTATATATATGAGATGAGTAATGTAGGATATGTAAACATTATATAAATGGCATTGTTTAAAGTGGCTAGTGATACATTATTTCATACAATTATAATTATTAAAGTGGCTAGAGATTTGGGTCGATGGCCGAACGGCATAGGCAAGATACAGTAGATGGTTTAGAGTACAGTGTATACATTTGATA
>QNTS01002989.1:227514-253177 GCA_003317085.1 Hucho hucho
TATATACAGTGGGGAAAAAAAGTATTTAGTCAGCCACCAATTGTGCAAGTTCTCTCACTTAAAAAGATGAGAGAGGCCTGTAATTTTCATCATAGGTACACTTCAACTATGACAGACAAAATGAAGAAAAAAAATCCAGAAAATCACATTGTAGGATTTTTAATGAATTTATTTGCAAATTATGGTGGAAAATAAGTATTTGGTCACATACAAACAAGCAAGATTTCTGGCTCTCACAGACCTGTAACTTCTTCTTTAAGAGGCTCCTCTGTCCTCCACTCGTTACCTGTATTAATGGCACCTGTTTGAACTTGTTATCAGTATAAAAGACACCTGTCCACAACCTCAAACAGTCACACTCCAAACTCCACTATGGCCAAGACCAAAGAGCTGTCAAAGGACACCAGAAACAAAATTGTAGACCTGCACCAGGTTGGGAAGACTGAATCTGCAATAGGTAAGCAGCTTGGTTTGAAGAAATCAACTGTGGGAGCAATTATTAGGAAATGGAAGACATACAAGACCACTGATAATCTTCCTCGATCTGGGGCTCCACGCAAGATCTCACCCCGTGGGGTCAAAATGATCACAAGAACGGTGAGCAAAAATCCCAGAACCACACGGGGGGACCTAGTGAATGACCTGCAGAGAGCTGGGACCAAAGTAACAAAGCCTACCATCAGTAACACACTACGCCGCCAGGGACTCAAATCCTGCAGTGACAGACGTGTCCCCCTGCTTAAGCCAGTACATGTTCAGGCCCGTCTGAAGTTTGCTAGAGAGCATTTGGATGATCCAGATGAGGATTGGGAGAATGTCATATGGTCAGATGAAACCAAAATAGAACTTTTTGGTAAAAACTCAACTCGTCGTGTTTGGAGGACAAAGAACACCATACCTACTGTGAAGCATGGGGGTGGAAACATCATGCTTTGGGGCTGTTTTTCTGCAAAGGGACCAGGACGACTGATCTGTGTAAATGAAAGAATGAATGGGGCCATGTATCGTGAGATTTTGAGTGAAAACCTCCTTCCATCAGCAAGTGCATTGAAGATGAAACGTGGCTGGGTCTTTCAGCATGACAATAATCCCAAACACACCGCCCGGGAAACGAAGGAGTGGCTTCGTAAGAAGCATTTCAAGGTCCTGGAGTGGCCTAGCCAGTCTCCAGATCTCAACCCCATAGAAATTCTTTGGAGGGAGTTGAAAGTCCGTGTTGCCCAGCGACAGCCCCAAAACATCACTGCTCTAGAGGAGATCTGCATGGAGGAATGGGCCAAAATACCAGCAACAGTGTGTGAAAACCTTGTGAAGACTTACAGAAAACGTTTGACCTCTGTCATTGCCAACAAAGGGTATATAACAAAGTATTGAGATAAACTTTTGTTATTGACCAAATACTTATTTTCCACCATAATTTGCAAATAAATTCATTAAAAATCCTACAATGTGATTTTCTAGATTTTTTTTCCTCATTTCGTCTGTCATAGTTGAAGTGTACCTATGATGAAAATTACAGGCCTCTCTCATCTTTTTAAGTGAGAGAACTTGCACAATTGGTGGCTGACTAAATACTTTTTTTCCCCACTGTATGAGTATGTCGGATACGTAAACATTACATACAAAATTGTTTAAAGTGGCTAGTGATACATTGTTACATCCAATTATATACACTCACAGCCCCATGGTGGACGGTTCATTTTAGGCTTATTCAACAGAACTGCAATGCCAAACAGTAATTCAAATGTTCAGAGTGTACAGTGAATGAAATCTAATGGTCAGCTCTGCATTAAAGGATGACATGCTTTGTATTTGTATTTGTATTTATTATGTATCCCCATTAGCTGTTGTCAAGGCAGCAGATACTCTTCCTGGGATCCTGCAAAATGAAGGCAGCTATATACAATAGATGCATATAGAAGGATTCCTACCTTCAAAGTCACTTACAGTTGACTCCAATGCACATCTGATAAATGCAAAATAGGTGTTATTACAATGCAGTTCACTAGTGTAACAGGAATTTCCAGGATAAGAAAAGAACACAATTATAACATCAGAGTTATAAACCAGAGCAAAAACAGACATATAACTTGGCTACGTACACGGGGTACCAGTACCTAGTCGATTTGCAGGCGTACGTGCTAATTGAGGTAGATACATGTAGGTAGATGTACTAGACAACAAGATAGATATTAAGCAGTAGCAGCAGCATATGTGATGAGTCAAAAGAGTTAGTGCAAAGGGGTTAATGCAGATAGTCCGGGTAGCTATTTGGTTAACTATTTAGCAGTCTTATGGCTTAGGGTTAGAAGCTGTTCAGGGTCCAGTTGGTTCCAGACTTTGTGCATCTGTACCGCTTGCCGTGCTGAGGCAAAGAGAACAGTCTATGGCTATACAGTGTATACGGAAAGTATTCAGACCCCTTACCTTTTTCCATATTTTGTTACGTTGCAGCCTTATTCTAAAATGGATTAAATAAATTTTTCACTCATCAATGACAAAGCAACATTTTTTGCAAATGTATTCAAAATAAAAAACAGAAATACCTTATTTACATAAGTATTCAGACCGTTTAAAATAAAGACTTCAAATTGAGCTCAGGCGCATCCTGTTTCCATTGATCATCCTTGAGATGTTTCTACAACTTGTCCACCTGTGTTAAATTGAATTGATTGGAAATTATTTGGAAAGACACACTTGTCTTTATAAGGTCCCACAGTTGACAGTGCATGTCAGAGCGAAAACCAAGCCATTAGGTTGAAGGAATCGTCCGTAGAGTTCTGAGACAGGATTGTGTCGAGGCACAGATTTGGGGAAGGTTACCAAAGCATTTCTGCAGCATTGAAGGTCCCCGTGAACACAGTGTCTTCCATCATTCTTAAATGAAAGAAGTTTGGAACCACCAATACTCTTCCTTGAGCTGGCCATCCAGCCAAACTGAGCAACCGAGGGAGAAAGGCTTTGGTCAGGGAGGTGAACAAGAACCCGATGGTCACTCTGACAGAGCTCCAGAGTCCCTCTGTGGAGATGGGAGAACCTTCCAGAAGGACAACCATCTCTGCAGCACTCCACCAATCAGGCCTTTATGGTAGAGTGAGCAGACAGAAGCTACATCCCTCTGTAAAAGGCACATGACAGCCTGCTTGGAGTTTGCCAAAAGGCACCTAAAGGTCTCAGACCATGAGAAACAAGATTTTCTGGTCTGACGAAACCAAGATTGAACTGTTTGGCCTGAATGCCAAGTGTCACATCTGGAGGAAACATGGTGGCGGCAGCATCATGCTGTGGGGATGCTTTTCAGCGGCAGGGACTGGGAGACTAGTCAGGATCGAGAGAAAGATGATCGTAGCAAAGTACAGAGAGATCCTTGATGAAAACCTGCTCTAGACTGCTCAGAACCTCAGACTGGGGCGACGGTTCACCTTGCAACAGCACAACGACCCTAAGCACACTGCCAAGACAAGGCAGGAGTGGCTTCAGGAAAAGACTCTGAATGTCCCAGCCAGAGCCCGGACTTGAACCCTATCGAAAATCTCTGGAGAGACCTGAAAATAGCAGTGCAGCGACGCTCCCCTTCCAACCTGACAGAGCTTGAGAGGACCTGCAGAGAAGAATGGGAGAAACTCCCCAAATACAGGTGTGCCAAGCTTGTAGCATCATACCCAAGTACAATCGAGGCTGTAATCGCTCCCAAAGATGCTTCAAGAAAGTACTTAGTAAAGGGTCTGAATACTTATGTAAATGTGATATTTCATTTTTTTTATACATTTGTTAAAATTTCTAAAAAAACAGTTTTTGCTTTGTCATTATGGGGTATTGTGTGTAGATTGATGAAGGACACAAAAAATAATAATAATAATTTGAATAAGGCTGTAACATAACAGTGTGGAAAAAGTCAAGGGTCTGAATACTTTCTGAATGCACTGTAACTTTTTTTGGAGAATACACACCAATATAGCACTATCTGTACATTGAGGGAAGCTGGTTTCTGTACAATTCTACCAAGTATTTATACCACTGACAGACTTTTATGAGCTGTTTTGACTGCAACTAAGCATATATCTAAGGTAGGTTTGATTTTGTACACAATCATACTTAGTTATTACCAGTTATAACCATAGGCGAGTACACAAGGTGCTCCGTCTATGCAGGTGATGTCTATTAGGTCAAGATCTCTCCAACTGTTCCCCTCCGCCCTCTGAGGATATGTATCATTTAATATTATGTCTCCAGATTCAAATACATACTTTTCTAGATTTGCCCTAGAGTAACTACTTTTCTGAATACACATCAATACAGCTCTCTGTGTAAATTCAGAGCTTATCCGAGTTCTTGTATTGCTGTTATATATCAAGTATTATACCATTTGAAGAATTTGCTGATTATTATATGCACAAAATTACCTTATTACAGTCATACTATACGTACATGCTATAGAAAAGTACAATCTTTGGCTCGCTAAATAAATGCAGGCCCATAGAAAAATATAAGTTCTATATGTGCAGGTCTGCCAATAGCACTCCTCCAATATGCGCTGCTCTGAATGTGCTGAGGAAGAGGCAGATTAGGGGAGAAGTACAGGTGAATGATCCAGCCAGTCTACTGTCTGAGTCACAGTCTGAAAATGGGTTTGCTCTGATATATACTCACAGCCCCATGGTGGACGGTTCATTTTAGGCTTATTCAACAGAACTGCAATGCCAAACAGTAATTCAAATGTTCAGAGTGTACAGTGAATTAAATCTAATGGTCAGCTCTGCATTAAAGGATGACATGCTTTGTATTTGTATTTATTATGTATCCCCATTAGCTGTTGTCAAGGCAGCAGCTATTCTTCCTGGGGTCCTGCAAAATGAAGGCAGCTCTATACAATAGATGCATAAAGAAGTATTCCTACCTTCAAAGTCACTTACAGTTGACTCTAATGCACTTCTGATAGTCTGACACCCTGACACTGGAGTCAAAATGACCGCAAATGAATTGAATTTATGATAAGTCCATATTGATACAGAAACACTAAACAATTATTTAGATTTATTAAGAACAAGTTCATTGACAAAGTCATGAAAAATGTGAAGAATTGAATAAACCACCTTTAGGCTATGATAAAAAATGTTGCCTCTGTGGTCAAAATAACCCCAGTCGGTGGTATGAGGGTTAAGAAGTTAACATCCCATCATGCTTAGGGTCATGTATAAAAAGTTGTGCATTTGCCCATTATTTTGGCTAGAAGAAAAGATCTCAGTCACTTTGAAATAGGGGTCTCAAAGCAGCATAGGGGGTTTAAAGTGTGTGTGTGTGTGTGTGTGTGTGTGTCACCATATCCCATCCAATTAAACACTTATGGGAGATTCTGGAGTGGCGCCCGAGACAGCGTTTTCCACCACCAACAAAACACCAAATTATTGAATTTCTCATGGAAGAATGGTGTCGCATCCATCCAGACACTTGTAGAATCTATGCCAAGGCACATTGAAGCTGTTTTGGCAGCCCTATTAAGAAACTTAATGTGGGGTTTCCTTTATTTTGGCAGTTACATGTGACACAGGCTGGTCATAATGCTTCTTGACAGTGTCATGAAGTGTATTTTCTGCAAGTTATTTAAAATATGATGAACAAAAACATTATTGCAAAGAATTCATTACAACAACAAAGGACTTACGAAACAAACTTTCAAACTAAAGGAAACTTCTTGGAAGGGAAACGTGTTAATACCCAGCCATAAAATAGCACAACATATGTCACAACGGGTGTAAATATATGGGTTATGTCAGCTGTTATGACATATTATGACATGGTTATGACCGTAACGTCATAACGTAATATGACGGTGGGTGTCAAGTTTAACCATTAGTAGAATACAGCAGCAGATAACATAAACCAAATAATTGATCAAATAATTTCCCACTACAACTTGTCCTGATTGTCCCGATTATTTATTTGTTCTTACTTTAAATGAATCCATGGATAACAACTTGGGTCCTGAATCCTCCCATAAGACAGCAGAGCCAAACACAGTCCAGAGCGGAGCACTAGTGGACTAGTGTGAGAGGCTCTGCCACCACTGGCATCTGCTCCTCCAACCTCCCATCCACCATCCTCGATGGTGCTGCGCTTCACCTCGATGGTAAGCAAAGCAATCTGGAGAGAAAGCAGAGCGCCTTAGAGGGTTAGACATAACAAAAACAAACAAAGACACACTAGCAGAGGTCAAGTCTGGGGCTGCTACACTATGTTGATGAAACAGCAGGAGGAAATCTCTTGCTGCATTAGATAGCTAGCTACAGAGAAAGGTCAGTCAAACCAACAGATTTGAATTATAATGGTCTCTCAGTCAAATACCTTACAGGTTAACACACTATTGGTATTTATTGATTTCATTACATGTTAAACGAGATGTCAATGTGGATTATGTTTGTTTTAGGTTGGATCATACAGTGTCATGGTATGAATTCATTTGGGTCTATACCATCTTATATTATCCCAACCTTTAATTGCTTTTCCCTGATCAGGTCAGGTGATCAGTATTTGTAACGTACTGTATACATTACAATTCATATGAGCCTGTCCCTCCCCCTTTAATCTTCTCAATAAGCTGGCCTAATTAACGCAGTTCTGCTTTGAAAACACTTAAAATGGAGTGAGGGAGACTGCTGATCAGCAAGGCCCTCCCCTGCGTTCAGCCATGGATAAAGAATTGATGAGGTTATTTCCTTTTTATGGGGCAGCTTGTAGTGAATCAGAATAGGGCAGATTGGCTGGTGTTATGACATTCCGTTTTAAAGGTTGACGTGATGGCCATGTTAAAACTAGCACTGCCGAAAATCAACAAACAAGAGTGTCTTGGTTGCTTGGTTTTGTGCGTGTGTGTATGTGTGTGTGCGCGTGCGTGAGTGTGGGGGTGGGGGCGGGGGTTTATGAAGAGAGGATGTTAATTTAAGATTAGCCTTTGTCCTCTGGGTTTTTCTGGGTCAGTAAAGCCTTAATCAAGCCATCCTACCAACAGATACCTTCATTAATAATTTACTTGTATAACGTGAATCGTAACAAATAATGGTGATAAACCACAAACATGTCTTACATTCTTTAGGCTTACAGTATATACTATATTACACATTCACAAGAACTTTGGTGAAGAGTAACGCTTTGTCATGGATTTTTTTTTGTGTCCTTCACAAAAAAAGGACATACAGCAAGGACAAACGGACAAAAGTATTTTAACCTCAGATAAGTAAAGAGGGCTTGACATGAGCATTAACATCTAGAGTAAACCACTAGGGAAGCGGTGGAGCAGTAACTGTCAATTCTTAGTGCTCTATATTAACTTTAGGCAGGGAATACAGCTGGCAGATTGTGTATGGTTCCCAACTCCGGTTACATTAACCCTAACCTTAACCGTAAACGTAACCAATTTCGATCCGTAGGTCTAACACAGTCTCCTTGACATGACTTTACAGATGTACATCCAGACAACCACGCTGACCATCTCTGTGAGCCTGAGTGCGTCTGTCTCTCTGGGGATGCTGTACATGCCCAAGGTCTACGTGATCCTCAGGCACCCGGAGCAGAACGTGCCCAAACGCACACGCAGCCTCAAGGCTGTGGTCACAGCTGCCACCATGTCCAACAAGTTCAACCCCAAGACGAGCCTACGTCCCAATGGAGAAGCCAAGTCCGAGTTGTGTGAGAGCCTGGAAACACAAGGTGAGTTATAAGGTGAAGACTAATATATGCTATATATACTGAACAAAAATATAAATGCAACGCGCAATAATTTCAATGATTTTACTGAGTTACAGTTCATATGAGGAAATCAGTCAATTGAAATAAATTCATTAGGCACTATTCTATGGATTTCACATGACTGGGAATACAGATATGCCTCTGTTGGTCATAGATACCTTAAAAGAAATGGGCCTCTCAATGGGCCTCAGGATCTCGTCACGGTATTTCTGTGCATTCAAATTGCCATTGATAAAATGCAATTGTGTTCGTTGTCTGTAGCTTGTGCCTGCCCATACAATCACCCCAATGCCACCATGGGGCACTCTTTTCACAACGTTGACCTCAGCAAACCGCTCACCCACAATTCTCTAAAACAACGTTGGAGGCGGCTTAGGATAGAGAAATTAATTTCTTATTCTCTGGCAACATTCCTGCAGTCAGTATGCCACTTGCACGCTCCCTAAAAACTTGAGACATCTGTGGCATTGTGTTGTGTGACAAAACTACATATTTTACAGTGGCCTTTTATTGTCCCCAGCATAAGGTGCACCTGTGTAATGAGCATGCTGTTTAATCAGCTTCTTGATATGCTTCACCTTATTTCAGCTTATGAAATATGGGACCAACACGTTACATGTTGTGTTTATATTTTTGTGTATTATAAATGTATTTTACCCTTCAGGCACTGTAAATCACATGAATAAATTGGTTTAAGAGGTAGAAGGTGGAAAGTATCCAAATCATTATTTACTGGCCACCTTGCGCCGTTGTTATTTTACACTTCGATTGATGTCGGAAATTAGCTGCTATTTTTAATTTTAAGTCAGTTTGTGAGTTGGGGAAAGCATTAAAACATTCCATGATAGGCTCAAAATCTCCACTGTGTGTGGAGATCACTAAGGAGGGCATTCATACCAGGAGCGGTGTACTGTATAGTCCTACTTCACCAGCTACCTCAATGCCATACACAATTAACCTATTGTATTGTATTGAATGTATGAGATCCATTTCAATGCTTCTTATACACCATATACAACAACCATGTTTATTTTATAATTTCAATGCATTCAGTTGACTATCACAGAAAAACACTGCTCAATATGCTGAACAGGTATATTTTCAGCAGTTTGGCTCAGATTTATGGCAGTGTTCAAAGCCCGGTGTAATTAATTGAGAGGTAAATGAGTTTCCTTTCGGAACCAGCTGAACCTTTCTCTGCCTGAGTCCATCTCCCTCTAATTTCAATAGCAATAAAAATGCTTGGTGGTTTCTGGGACAGACTCTGGCTTTATACAACTGTGGTAAACAATGATTTCAACCATTGACTCAGCAGAAAATGTCTCAGGTGATGGCCAAAACACTCACCCACACGGATGGCTCGCTTCCCTCAGAAAAGAAAAGAGGGGTCAGTCGGTAATGTCTGTCAACAGAGATAGACTACCTATTTGTGGGTAAATCTTAATGACGGATGCATATCGTGATGATTCACTGTTCCCCCGAGAGCTAGCCTACAGAATTTTGGGGATTATTTAGCTCCAGCAATTTTTATTCCGCTGATAACAAAAGTACAGAGATGTTCCCCAAAAATACATTGTTGACAATATACTGTAGTTGTTTCAATTGAATGCAACATTGCAAATATCTGATGGCAAAATGATGAGGATGCTGAGCATGGTGTGGCGTTACATAACATCTACACATAGGCCTTTATCTTAAAAACATTTATTTAGTTTAACGACAACAGTGACAATGTAACAATAAGTCAGGAGAGGGAGATTTGACAGGAAGCACAAATTCCTCGCCTGTCTGTTTACAAGGGGCATACAGTGCATAGGTATTTGAATTAAGCACCATTTGTCATTGCCATTACGGACACATTGCATGATGGTGCGGCAGGTAGCCTAGTGGTTAGGGCATTGGGCCAGTAACCAAAAGGTTGCGGGATCAAATCCATGAGCTGACAAGGTAAAAATCTGTTGTTCTGCCCCTGAACAAGGCAATAAACCCACTGTTCCCTGGTAGGCTGTCATTGAAAATAAGAATTTGTTCTTAACTGACTTGCCTAGTTAAATGGAAAAATTCCTGTCTTGCCGACTCTCTGACTGGCTGACATTGGTAGCAGGGATGGTACAATTTATCCGCCCTGGCTCAGCAGATCAGATAAGACGGTCAGGAGAGAAAACTGGGGAGTTGAGGCCTGATTATCCAGTAGACAGGGTCGGAAGAGGTGGAGGTCTGGGAGGGGATTGAGAGCCCACCCACTGTACAAATACGACAGGGACCAAATACTGTTGATGTCGGACGTTTACAAACAACTTAGCCAAATACATTTAAACTAAGTTTTTCACAATTCCTGACATTTAATCCTGGTAAAAATTCACTGTCTTAGGTCAGATAGGATCACCACTTTATTTTAAGAATGTAAAATGTCAGAATAATAGAAGAGAGAATTATTTATTTCAGCTTTAATTTCTTTCAACACATTCCCAGTGGGTCAGAAGTTTACATACACTCAATTAGTATTTGGTAGCATTGCCTTAACTTGGGTCAAATGTTTCAGGTAGGCTTCCACAAGCTTCCCACAATAATTTGGGTGAATTTTGGCCCATTCCTCCTGACAGAGCTGGTGTAACTGAGTCAGAATTGTAGGCCTCCTTGCTCGCACACACCTTTTCAGTTCTGCCCACAAATGTTATATAGGATTGAGGTCAGGGCTTTGTGATGGCCACTCCAATGCCTTGACTTTTTGCCACACCTTTGGAAGTATGCTTGGGGTCATTGTCCATTTGCAAGACCCATTTGCGACCAAGCTTTAACTTCCTGACTGATGTCTTGAGATGTTGCTTCCTTGAAATACATCCACAGGCACACCTCCAATTGACTCAAATTGATCAGAAATACAGTGTAGACAGGATTAAATGTCAGGAATTGTGAAAAACTGAGTTTAAATGTATTTGGCTAAGGTGTATGTAAACTTCCGACTTCAACTTTATATACATACCTTGAGTATACAAAACATTAAGAACATCTTGCTAATATTGATTCCTCCCTATTTCAGAACATCCTCAATTTTTCAGGGCATGGACTCTATAAGGTGTCAAAAGCTTTCCACATGGATGCTGGCCCATGTTGACTCAAATGCTTTCCACAGTTGTGTCAAGTTGGCTGGGTGTCCTTTGGGTGGTGGACAATTCTTGATAAACACGGGAAACTGTTGATTGTGAAAAGCCCAGCAGCGTTGCAGTTCTTGACACAAACATGTGCGCCAGGCTCCAACTAACATACCCCGTTCAAAGGCACTTAAATCGTTTGTCTTGCTCATTCACCCTCTGAATTGCACACATAAGTACATAATCCATGTCTCAATTGTCTCAAGGCTTAAAAAAAAATCCTTATTTAACCTGTCTCCTCCCCTTCATCTACACTGATAGAAGTGGATTTTAACAAGTGACATCAGTAAGGGATCGTTGCTTTCACCTGGATTCACCTGGTCAGTCTATGTCATGGAAAGAGCAGGTGTTCATAATGTTTTGTACACTTAGTGTACCTACAGATACATCTATATATGACCATCTATAACCTGTAGCTGAAACGACATGGTATTTACTCTTAGGTGGATATAACATAATTTATATTTCTGGATATGTCATCATTGATATCCACCTGTCGATGTACATAGCACAAAGTAGAACTTCTGCACCACTACTTACTAACCACAGTGTATACTGTACAGAAATAACTTTGATGTTGCGCTGACCTTGTCTCTGTGTTTATCTCATCTCCTTCTTCCTCTTCTCTTTCAGCTTTCGCCACAAAACAAACATACATCAGCTACAGCAACCATGCAATCTAGGAGAGGAAGGCCATCGTCATTGCTCAGGATGGTCACCTCGTGGAACATTTTCTTATGCAGTGGAAATGGGGGGAAGAATAGAGCAAGAAAACGGACATGGGACATGTGAGGATCACTAAAGAATTTCATAGGGAATAGTCATTGTTAAGGACAGAGAAAAGACAAACAGAGATGCAGGAAGGGACCCTCAGGGGACCCCAAAACAGAACAGATACAGTATAATTGTGATGTTCCATCTTGTGTTGGCCATGGCAGACAAGACAAACACTTCCCTCCTGGCCAGAGTCCAGAGTACAGAGAGGATTCATGCAGGATGGGGCTTCTAGTCCCTTCTCGTTGTTTACATTGCTGCGTTACCTTCTCTTTCACTATGACTTCTCATCTCAAGCTGACAATTGAAAAAATCTGTTTAGGTGTGTGCGATGCAATGTTGTAGTCTGCCAGTGTCGTCATCAGTAAGTGACATTGCTCTCAATGCTTCAGGAAGTTGCAGAGCCACCAGTTTAAGAGTGGTCAGTCCTTAAATGTCTAGGAGGATTTTAAATTATGTAATTGTTAAAAAAAATATTTCTAAAAGTATTCCAGTTTTTTAAAAAGACTGGATGGAAAAAAATCATTCCAACAATGCAGGATAATTGTACTCCATCATAAACAATTATAAAGATGTTGACAACAAAGAATATGGTCATTATTGATTTTAAGCATGCCAGTTTGAACATTCTGTGTTGTGTTGTTAAAAGAAAATATTTAGAATGCGTTCAAACTATGTTGCAGTGTCGTTCCCATTGTTTGGGCCTGAGCCTATTGTACGTAACCTCCAAACTGGTGAAGGTCTAGTGATTGATTTTTGTTTATTTGTACTAAAGTGAGGCCCCTAAAGTGAGGCCCTACCAGCTATCCAAAGGCTGCCACTGCCCTTTCCCCACTACGTCTGTGCTTTAATACAGAAATTAAAGACTAAAAGGAAGAGCTTGAAAGAGGCCCTACAGTGAAATACCATAGCCTGACCCCAATCCACTTCCATCAGCTATACTCCTGGTCACATATAAAGGTTTTCATTGATTGATATGATTTATTTAAGAGCCATACACCTACCAGTGCCCAATCCACATGGGATAACATGACACTACTAAATAAAAATTTTCTTTTACTCAAGGTACAGCTAAGTTGTACAGATCTAAATCCATTAAAATAGAAAATAAGATAAAGTATGCACTGGCGAGTTGCCACACAGTATTCATTCACCCAAGATGATATCCATAACGAGACTAATTCATCACAAAAAATGTTGTCTCTGAGGACTGTCATGTTCTGTAAAATGCTTCAGGGATATGTTCGTATACTATACGACTGATGCCTCAAGC
Organism: Hucho hucho; assembly: GCA_003317085.1. Taxonomy (NCBI): domain Eukaryota; kingdom Metazoa; phylum Chordata; class Actinopteri; order Salmoniformes; family Salmonidae; genus Hucho; species Hucho hucho. The sequence continues at coordinate 240,457 of QNTS01002989.1, forward strand.
TGCAGAAAAGAACCTACTCAAGACAAAATGCAAAAGGATACAGTTCTCATTTCAGTCACCTTCAGCTCTCTGAATAAATACAATATATGACCAAAAGTATATGGACACCTAATCGTCGAACATCTCATTCCAAAATCATGGTCATTAATATGGGGTTGGTCCCCCCTTTGCTGCTATAACAGCCTACGCTCTTCTGGGAAGGCTTTCCACTAGATGTTGGAACATTGCTTCAAGGACATGCTTAAATTCAGCCACAAGAGCATGAGTGAGGTCAGGCGCTGATGTTGGGCGATTAGGCCTGGCTCACAGCCGCCGTTCCAATTAATCCAAAACATGTATGATGGGGTTAAGGTCAGGGCTCTGTGCAGGCTAGTCAAGGTCTTCCATACCGGTTTCAACAAACCATTTTTGTATGGACCTCCCTTTGTGCCACGGGGTAATTGTCAGGCTAAAACAGGAAAGGGCCTTCCCCAAACTGTTGCCACAAAGTTGGAAGCACAGAATCGTCTAGAAAGTCATTGCGTGCTGTAGCGTTAAAATTTCCCATTACTGGAACTAAGGGGCCTAGCCCGAACCATGAAAAATAGCCCCAGACCATTACTCCTCCTCCACCAATCTTTAAAGTTGGCACTATGCATCCGGGCAGGTAGCATTCTCCTGGCCACCGCCAAACCCAGATTTGTCCGCTGGACTGCCAGACTGCCAGATGGTGAAGCAAGATTCATCACTCCAGAGAACACGTTTCCACTGCTCCAGTCCAATGGCGGCAAGCTTTACACGACTCCAGCCGACACTTGGCATTGCGCATGGTGATCTTAGACTTGTGTGTCACTGCTTGGCCATGGAAACCCATTTCATGAACAGTACTTGTGCTGACGTTGCTTCCAGAGGAAGTTTGGAACTTAGACGATACATGATAGACGATACATGCTTCAGCACTCAGTGGTCACATTCTGTGAGCTTGTGTGGCCTACCACTTCGAGGTGGAGCCGTTGTTACTCCTAGACGTTTCCACTTCACAATAACAGCACTTACAGTTTACAGCTCTAGCAGGGCAGACATTTTACAAACTGACTTGTTGGAAAGGTGGCATCCTATGACGGTGCCACGTTGAAAGTCACTGCGCTCTTCAGTATGGTCATTCTACTGCTAATGTTTGTCTATGGTGATTGCATGGCTGTGCGCTCAATTGTATACACCTGTCAGCAATGGGTGGGGCTGAAATAGCCAAATCCACTAATTTCAAGGGTTGTCCACATACTTTTGTATATATAGTTTATATCAGAGGTGGGTGCTGTAAAACTGAGCAGCCCTTTAGTATTTGTAGGGAAAAATTGTGAGGTCATTTGTGATGTGAATTTAATGCTTCTTTTCCATCTATCCCTCTGTATTACTTTCAACACCATTTTGCGTTGCCGAAATAAAATAATGTGAGTGCTGACAAAATGTGTTAATGTATGTTATTAAATAGATTGATGATGTCTGCTTTTATGTCCTGACAAAACTAAAAAGGGAAAAATGTGAACAAAAAAGAAACAGTGCCTGACTATCTGACTATGTATTTGTAAAACCTATTGAAAACTAATGAAGTGTGTGGAGCATGTCCAGTTATTTTTATACAAAATCACATTTCTAATTAAAATGTTTTTAAAATTCCAAGCCTCTCTTCTTTCTTTTAAATGTTTTCTCTCAGTATTGCATTTTTATGACCAAAAGGGTCTGTAGGTCAGAATGGGAAACAGTAAAGTAATACTTGACTGTAATGTGCAACATTTGCCTGTTCCGTATGAGAGGAGGCCTCACCCCCCTGGTCTGGAGAAGTAGTCAGACATGTCAGATAGAGAGGGAGAGAGAGAGTGATAAAGGGACGGAGGGCCAACAGGACTGACCTGGCTGTCTTGGAGAGGGCAGCAGAGGGCCGTAGTGATGTCATCAATTGATGCAGGAAGTTCAGGAAGCTTCAGGCTATGACCAAAGACAGTACAATATGAAGACAGGTAGAAACTGCTTCTCCAATAGAAATCCCAGATCACGCTTCTAGGCAATGTCATGGCGACATTGGAGCTAAACTCATGGGCAGAAACACGTCATCAGGTCTAACCGTCTTCTCACACCAAACTATGAATGTGCAGGCCGTCAAATCAAAGGCACTCCTTTGATATAAAGTTGTTTTTGAGAAAAAGGAAAATGTGTCAGTTTGTCACTTTCACAAGGTTGGAGTAATAAGATGTTCAACTACTTAAGACTCAAATCTAGGTTGTGTCTTTAGATTTCGAGAAGCAACTAAGGAAGAATGTTTCACTTCTTTCATTGACTTCCCAAACCCCGGGTTGGTCTGCTTCGCAAGCGTTCCTGGAAGTCTCACGATGTTGCACCTCTGGGTTTAGAAAGTCTGTGCTATTACATTAACTTAACTGGTGAAATAACGTCACTATTTGGCAAAAACCAAACCAACAATCACACAAACTTGGTAACACTATAATAACTCCACGTAATAAAGCATTTTTATAATGAATTAGTAAATAGTTTATTTATAATTTATTCATCACTTCCACATTTGCAAATGTTAGTAACCTATTTATTCACACATTTATAAGCAACTTTTAAAGTATTTAATAATGATTCATAAGATCATTTATAAGATGTTTAATGTAGGTCATTATAAACCATTTACTAATCAATAATGAAGTATTTTTGCGTGGTGTGTGCTACTTGTACTTTATAAATATTTTATCAAGGCTTTGAGTGACCAGTGTAATTTCTATCAAAAAGATGGACATGCCATTGGAAGAAATTCCAGCAGGACCTGATGCTCCTTAAGGTCTCAAAATGGCCCCTAGAACATATCAATGTTTGTTAACATTTTATACCATTGATATTTTTCTTAAATATATTTGTTTAAGAAAATATATTGAACATACTATTCCAAAACTATTGTAAACGTGTGATGTGTAACTTCAAACACGTTTTTAGTCCGAAGATGCTAACATAAGTGTGAATTGCAGTCAATCCTTAGTGCAGTGTAATCTCGGTTAACCCGGAACAAAAATATTTCATAATTTGGTCAGCTGCATGACTAAATTCTGTTTCCATACCTGATAGAAGTTGGGAGTTGCGAGTTTGTGAAGTCTCCACCCTTGCAAAAGGAAACTCTCAGCCAAACCTTGTTATGCTATACATTCCATCCGGTCGCAATAGATTCCAGTTTACGAGCAGAATCTACAAAAGATTAAGAGTTGTCCGTAGACTGCTTATGAGGTAAGGAAACAAATATCTGAATAAATTATTTTGCTGAACTATCCCAGTACATTAAAAGAGTTACTACCTTTAAATGCCCAGTAAAGGTTCCGCCAAACAAAGACACGTGTGAAAAGTCCGGCCAGCTGTGTGTCGGCTACATCTCCCTGTTTTATGATTAGATCGCGTTTGCGAGGTTGGCAAAACATTAGCAAAACATTCACATTACAACTCTTCCTCAAGTCCACTACAGTTTTTGAGAATACAATGTTCAATATATTTCCTTTAACATCCTGTCTTGTATGCTTATTATTTTACCATTGATATGTTCCATTTTGAGACCTTAAGGAGCATCAGGTGCTGCTGGAATGTCTACCAATGTAATCTTTTTTTTAAAATAAATAGCCCACACTTTAGATGATGCCATGCAACAAGACCTAACTAATGATTGGTAAAACGTTTATTTAAGTGATAATGCCAGAGAAGCAGGTGTTTGAAGGATATATTGGCACAGGTGTTGTTATGAACCGTGCCAATATATCCTCCAAACACTGGCTTCTCGGGCATTGTCACTTATATACAACGGATCACCAACATATTCAAATAATGATTTACACATTTTCATGAAAAACTTTTTTAATGAATTTATTCATACTATTTCATCCTTCCACAAGATATAGTCCCGACACAAATATAGAGTTGCTACCCAAGCCAGCTGGTCGTTCAGTCTATCAGTTCTGTTGCCAGAAGCACATCCCAGTCTTTTTGTTCTATATCTACATTGCACTCAGAAAGTATTCAGACCCCTTGAACATTTCCACATTTTGTTATGTTACAGCCTAATTCTAAAATTGATTCAATAGTTTTTTTCCGCCTCTTTAATCTACACACAATACCCCATAATGACAAAGCAAAAACATTTTTTTGACATTTTTGCAAATGTATTAAAATTAAAAAACTATTACATAAGTATTCAGACCATTTACTCAGTACTTGTTGGCAGCAATTACAGCCTTGAGTCTTCTTGGGTATGATGCCACATGCTTGGCACATCTGTATTTGGGGAATTTCTCCCATTCTTCTGTGAAGATCCTTTCAAGCTCTGTCACGTTGGATGGGGAGCGTCACTGCACAGCTATTTTCAGTTTTCTCCAGAGTTGTACGATCGGGATCAAGTCCGGGGTCTGGCTGTGCCACTCAAGGACATTCAGAGACTTGTCCTGAAGCCACTCCTGTGTTGTCTTGGCGGTGTGCTTAGGGTCGTTGGCCTGTTGAAAGGTGAACCTTCACCCCAGCCTGAGGTCTGGAGCAGGTTTTCATCAAGGATCTCTCTGTACTTTGCTCCGTTCATCTTTCCCTCGATTCTGACTGGTCTCCCAGTCCCTGCCGCTGAAAAACATCCCCACAGCATGATGCTACCACCACCATGAATCACCGTAAGGATGGTGCCAGGTTTCCTCTAGACGTGACGCTCGGCATTCAGTTTAATATTTGTTTCATCAGAATAGAGAATCTTGTTTCTCATGGTCTCGGAGTCCTTTAGGTGCCTTTTGGCAAACTCAGAGATGGTTTTCATTCTGGAAGGTTCTCCCATCTCAACAGAGGTACTCTGGAGCTCTGTCAGAATGACTATCGGTTTTTAGGTCACCTCCCTGACTAAGGCCCTTCTCACCCGTTGCTTTGTTTGGCCCGGGAGCCAGTTGTAGGAAGAGTCTTGGTGGTTACGAACTTCATCCATTTAAGAATGATGTGTTCTTGCGGACCTTAAATGCTGGAGAAATGTTTTGGTACCCTTCCCTAGATCTGTGCCTCAACATAATCCTGTCTTGGAGCTCTACGGACAATTCCTTCGACCTCATGGCTTGGTTTTTGCTCTGACATGCACAGTCAACTGTGGGACCTTATATAGACAGGTTCCTTTCCAAATTATGTCCAATCAATTGAATTTACTACAGTTGTAGAAACATCTCAAGCGTGATCAATGGAAACAGGATGCACCTGAGCTCAATTTGAGTCTCATAGCAAAGGGTCCTAATACTTATGTAAATAAGGTATTTCTGTTTTTATTTTTAATACATTTGCAAAAAGAAAAAAGTGTTTTGCTTTGTCATTATGGGGTATTGTGTGCAGATTGATGACAAAATGTGGAAAAGGGAAGGGGTCTGAATACTTTCCCAATGCACTGGATGGACAGTGCATTGTGTTCTGATCCCTTGCTTGCTAGCTAGCCAACTACAGCTAAGTTACAGTCACAACAAACAGTGCAGCGAGAATAACAACAAAGTACCTGTATTTGCATTTGTTGAAGCTGTTTTCTAGGGACAGTTATTTGGATACATCCATAACAATGAGCTAATGAGAGGCGATTTCATCTGGCATAGAAAATGTGCTCACTCCCCAGGAGCTAGACAACAACACAGCTAACACAATCACTTCGAACTGATTGTGCCATAGCTGGAGATCTAATTAGAATACTGAAACAACTTCTACGCTGTTGAAAACTAAATGTTAGTCTAAAATAAATGTGTGATAACGTCTAGATGCTTTTTCAAAATCAAATCAAACTTTATTTGCCACATATGCCGAATACAACATGTGTAGACTTGCTTACTGAAATGCTTACTTACAAGCCCTTAACCAACAGTGCAGTTCAAGAAGAAGAAATTTTTTACCAAGTAGGCTAAAATAAAAAGTAACACAATAAGAATAACAATAACGAGGCTATATACAGGGGGCACTGGTAACGAGTCAGTGTGCAGGGGTACAGGCTAGTTGAGGTAATCTGTACATGTAGGTGGGGGCGAAGTGACTATGCATAGGTAACAAACAAACAGCGAGTAGCAGCAGTGTAAAANGGGGGGGGGGGGGGGGGTCAATGTAAATTGTCCAGTGGTGATTTTCATGAATTGTTCAGCAGTCTAATGGCTTCGGGGTAGAAGCTGTTGAGGAGCCTTTTGGTCCTAGACTTTGCGCTCCGGTACCGCTTGCTGTGCGGTTGCAGAGAAAACAGTCTATAACTTGGGTGACTGGAGTCTCTGACAATTTTATTGGCTTTCCTCTGACACCGCCTGTTATATAGGTCCTTGATGGCAGGAAGCTTGGCCAAAGTGATGTACTGGGCCGTTCGCACTACCCTCTGTAGAGCCTTACAGCCAGATGCCGAGCAGTCGCCATACCAAGCTGTGATGCAACCGGTCAGGACGCTCTCGATGGTGCAGCTGTAGAACCTTTTGAGGATCTGGGGGCCCGTGCCAAATCTTTTCAGTCTCCTGAGGGGGAAAAGGTTTGGTCGTGCCCTCTTCACAACCTTCTTGGTATGTTTGGATCATGCTGTGAACACCAAGGAACTTGAAACTCTAGACCCACTACACTACAGCCCCGTCAATGTTAATGGGGGCCTGTTCGAGTCTAGGGTGTCCGGGAGGATGCTGTGGATGTGATCCATGACCAGCCTTTCAAAGCACTTCATGGCTACCGACGTGAGTGCCACGGGCGGTAATCATTTAGGCAGGTTACCTTCCATGGGCACAGGGAGTATGATGGTCTGCTTGAAACATGTAGGTATTACAGACTCGGTCAGGGAGAGGTCGAAAATGTCAGTGAAGACACCTGACAGTTGGTCCGCGCATGCTTTGAGTACACGTCCTGGTAATCCGTCTGGCCCAGCGGCTTTGTGAATGTTGACCTGTTTAAAGGTTTTGTTCACATCGGCTACCAAGAGCATTATCACACAGTCATCCAGAACAGCTGGTGCTCTCGTGCATGCTTCAGTGTTGCTTGCCTCGAAGCGAGCATAAAAGGCATTTAGCTCATCTGGTAGGCTCGCGTCACTGGTCAGCTCGCGTCTGGGTTTCCCTCTGTAGTCCGTAGTAGTTTTCAAGCCTGACACATCCGACGAGCGTCAGAGCTGGTGTTATAGGATTTAATCTTAATCCTGTATTGACGCTTTGCTTGTTTGATGGTTCGTCTGAGGGCATAGCGGTATTTCTTATAAGCGTCCAGATTAGTCTCCCGCTCCTTGAAAGCAGCAGCTCTATCCTTTAGCTCTCTGCGGATGTTGCCTTTAATCTATGGCTTCTGGTTGGGATATGTACGTACAGTCACTGTGGGGACGACTTCATCGATGCACTTATTGATGAAGCCGATGACTGAGGTGGTGTATTCCTCAATGCCATTGGATGAATCCGGGAACATATTCCAGTCTGTGCTAGCAAACCAGTCCTGTAGTGTAGCATCCGCGTCATCTGACCACTTCCGTATTGAGCGAGTCACTGGTACTTCCTGCTTTAGTTTTTGCTTTTAAGCAGGAATCAGGAGGATAGAATTGTGGTCAGATTTGCCAAATGGAGGGCGGGGGAGAACTTTGTATGCATCTCTGTGTCTGGAGTAAAGGTGGTCTAGGATTTTTTTCCTTGGTTGCACATGTGACATGCTGGTAATAATTTTGTAAAACTGATTTAAGTTTGCCTGCATTAAAGTTCCCGGCCACTAGGAGCGCCGCTTCTGGGTGAGCATTTTCTTCTTTGCTTATGGCCTTATAGAGTTGGTTGAGAGCGGTCTTAGTGCCAGCTTCGCTTTGTGGTGGTAAATAGACAGCTACGAATAATACAGATGAGAACTCTCTTGGTAGATAGTGTGGTCTACAGCTTATCATAAAATACTCTACTTCAGGCGAGCAATACCTCGACAACCGCGCACCAGCTGTTATTGACAAAAAGACACACCATTAGGAATAGAGTAATGATTTATTACGTGGAGTTATTATGAAGTGATTTCACAAATTCAACCAATGTGTTATAACAGTTCATTATAATTTTTATAAATAATCTATAAACTAATAATTAACAGTTAATGAACTGTAAACTCCTTTATAAGTCATTTTAGATATACCTTCATGTTACTGAAAAAGGATCTGTTGACAAAATTATATATAACAATAAAGTTTAATTACAGAGGGACAACAAATCCTGTCAGTTAGTTTGTTCAAATTACTGTCATTACTTGTGAGAGAGGTTTTTGCATAGATAAATACAAAATAACATTTCCTAGCCAGAACTGATAACTAAATCTTAATTAACAGTAATACCACTTTCACACTCAACCTCTTCCATCTCCGGTAATAATAATAGTAATAATAATACATTTTACTTTAAGTGCTTTCATGACACCCAAAGTCACTTTACACTTCACAAATCAGCACAATAAAAAGCAATAAAATCACATATTAAAATAAGTATGTACATAAAAGATGAGGACAGACTAACCATGGACAATCACTTTGGGCTCCCAAGTGGAGCAGCGGTCTAAGGCACTGCATCTCAGTGCTAGAGGTGTCAATACAGGCCCTAGTTCGATTCCAGGCTGTATCACAACCGGCCATTATTGGGAGTCCAATAGGGCTGCGCACAATTGGCCCAGTGTCGTTAGGGTTTGGCTGGGGTAGGCCGTCATTGTAAAATTCTAGTCCACACTAAAGACACCCCTCTTTACACAGGCTTACCCAGATAAAAAAGTATAATAATATTTAACTAGTCAAGTCAGTTAAGAACCAATTCTTATTTACAATGATGGCCTAGATTGGTTCTTAACTGACTTGACTAGTTAAATATTATTATACTTTTTTTATCTGGGTAAGCCTGTGTAAAGAGGCGTGTCTTTAGTGTGGACTAGAATATGTGTATGGATTTTTTTTTACCTTTATTTAACTAGGCAAGTCAGTTAAGAACAAATTCATATTTACAATGATGGCCTAGGAACAGTGGATTTGTTCAGGGGCAAAACGACAGATTTTTACCTTGTCGGCTCAGAGATTTGATCTAGCAACCTTTCGGTTACTGGTACAACGCTCTAACCACTAGGCTACCTGCCGCCCAGTTGTGAGGATGGTGAGATTCTGACATGGAGAGGGAGGGAGATCCAGAGTTGGTGAGGTGCACTGCTAAAAGCCCGGTCTCCCATGTAGCGGAACCTGGTGCAAGGGATGGTGAGGAGGTCAGTGTCAGAGGAGCACAGAGAACAGGTGGGAGTGTAGGTGTCAGTAAGGTATGTGGGCACCTGTGCTTTGTAGGTGAGCATGAGTAATTTGAAGGTGATCCTGTATTGGATTGGGAGCCAGTGGAGTTTGATTGGGATTGTTGCAGTTGTTTTGAAAGGAGGCCAGAAGACTGTCACAGAGGTCGGAGGTGATTGTGAGACAGGGGTTTTCCAATGGGCGGAGAAGTTTGTTGATGGTTGAGAAGAGTACTCTTGGGTTTCCTTGTTCATTCCTTATGATGTTGGAGAAATAGGTAGATTTCAAGTTTAAATGTTTAATGTCACGTGCACAAGTACAGTGAAATGCCTTTCTTGCAAGCTCTAAAGCCAACAATGCAGTGATCAATATCAATGTAGTACTAAAAAATAATATACGGTAGAACAATAACGTACACGTGAAAGTAAGAAGCATAGAGACAGTACAGTTCGACCCCTCCTGTCTCAGCCTCCAGTATTTATGCTGCAATGGTTTATGTGTTGGGGGGCTAGGATCAGTCTGTTATATCTGGAGTATTTCTCCTGTTTTATCCAGTGGCCTGTGTGAATTTAAGTATGCTTCCTCTAATTCTCACTCTCTCCCTGTCCCCCTCCCTCCCCTCCCGGAGGACCTGAGCCCTGGGACAATCAAATCAAATGTATTTATAAAGCCCGTCTTACATCAGCTGATGTCACAGAGTGCTGTACAGAAACCCAGCCTAAAACCCCAAACAGCAAGCAATGCAGGTGCAAAAGCACGGTGGTTAGGAAAAACTCCATAGAAAGGCCAGAACCTAGGAAGAAACCAAGAGAGGAAACAGGCTGTGAGGGGTGGCCAGTCCTCTTCTGGCTGTGCCGGCTATAGATTATAACAGAACATGGCCAAGATTTTAAAATGTTCATAGATGACCAACAGGGTCAAATAATAATAATCACATTGATTGTCGAGGGTGCAACAGGTCAGCACCTCAGGAGTAAATGTCAGTTGGCTTTTCATAGCCGATCATTCAGAGTATCTCTACCGCTCCTGAGATGAGATGAGATGAGTCTTCAATAAATACTTTGAGACTGAGTCTGCGTCTCTCACATGGATAGGCAGACCATTCCATAAAAATGGAGCTCTATAGGAGAAAGCCCTGCCTCCAGTGTTTGCTTAGAAATTCTAGGGACAGTAAGGAGGCCTGCGTCTTGTGACTGTAGCGTACGTGTAGGTATGTACGGCAGGACCAAATCAGAAAGATAGGTAGGAGCAAGCCCATGTAATGCTTTGTAGGTTAGCATTAAAACCTTGAAATCAGCCCTTGCCTTAACAGGAAGCCAGTGTAGAGTGGCTAGCACTGGAGTAAAATGATCAGAGTTTTGGGTTTTAGTCAGGATTCTAGCTGCCGTGTTTAGCACTAACTGAAATGTATTTAGTGCTTTATCCGGGTAGCCGGAAAGTAGAGCATTGCAGTAGTCTAACCTGGAAGTGACAAAAGCTTGGATACATCTGCCTCATTTTTGGACAGAACGTTTCAGATTTTTGCAATGTTACGTAGATGGAAAAAAGCTGTCCTTGAAACAGTCTTGATATGTTCGTCAAAAGAGAGATCAGGGTCCAGAGTAACGCCGAGGTCCTTCACAGTTTTATTTGAGACGACTGTACAACCATCAAGATTAATTGTCAGATTCAACAGAAGATCTCTTTGTTTCTTGGGACCTAGTCGGAGTTTAAAAGTAGAACATTTGCCGCCATCCACTTCCTTATGTCTGAAACACAGGCTTCCAGGGAGGGCAATTTTGGGGCTTCACCATGTTTCATCGAAATGAACAGCTGTGTGTCATACGCATAGCAGTGAAAGTTAACATTATGTTTCCGAATGACATCACCATGAGGTAAAATATATAATGAAAACAATAGTGGTCCTAAAACGGAGCCTTGAGGAACACCGAAATGTACAGTTGATTTGTCAGAGGACAAACCATCCACAGAGACAAACTGATATCTTTCCGGCAGATAAGATCTAAACCAGCCCAGAACTTGTCGGTGTAGACCAATTTGGGTTTCCAATCTCTCCAAAAGAATGTGGTGATCGATGGTATCAAAAGCAGCACTAAGGTCTAGGAGCACGAGGACAGATGCAGAGCCTCGGTCTGGCACCATTATAAGGTAATTTACCACCTTCACAAGTGCAGTCTCAGTGCTATGATGGGGTCTAAAACCAGACTGAAGTGTTTCGTATACATTGTTTGTCTTCAGGAAGGCAGTGAGTTGCTGCGCAACAGCTTTTTCTATTTTTTTGAGAGGAATGGAAGATTCGATTTAGGCTGATAGTTTTTTATATTTTCTGGGTCAAGAGAGGCTTTATTACTGCCACTTTTAGTGAGTTTTGTACACATCCGGTGGATAGAGAGCCGTTTATTATGTTCAACATTGTCACGTCCAGGCCTGAGAAGACAGGCTGGAGTGTTTAGTTTTGTTTTGGTGTGTAATATTTGTGTTGTGGAGAAATGACCAGGCAGGAGACGGGAGAACAGTTAGTCTCCTTTAGTCAAAAACCTCTCGTGCTCTACAGTTCCCCGCATAATAGTGCGCATGTGCATTTCCTATTATGTGTAGTAACGTAACACTGCCGTAATACATTACTGCTTAGTAACAGCATAGTAACTAATATAAACAGATGTAGATCACAGATACTACACTCCTCCCCCATAGTGTTTAACTCCCAGAGAACAAGGTAAATATGTTAGGGAACTACTAATGCAATATCTGAACAGTGCATCCTTAAACATTTTTCAACTACTGGGTTGAAGCAGACTTTTCAGAGCCCAGCACAAATCCAGGGGATTATTCTGCCCCGAAGATGGAATTTGTGTCCTAATAACTAACACAGGTACTGTCCTTTTTCTTTCCTTTTATCTAGGACATATTAAAGTGTTTGTTTGTTTTACTGTCTGTTACCCCCTGAAACAGCTCAACTCACAGGTCAAGCTTTTGAGGTGCCCTTCGCTGTCGAATAGGATACCTCCGCTCCTCCTGGGCTTCCGGGGGTGGGCCAGGTTCGGGTGGAAGGTCAGGCTCTGTCTCTTCCGTACGTCCACAGTCAGGAGAATAGTCCTGGGGGTCGTTATTGTTCTTGTTCTCTTGGCATGTCTCTGCTGGGGCGTTGGACAGTAGCAGATGATCCACATGAACGTTGACATGGCGATGACCAATTTGGACTTGGTAAGTCAAAGGTCCTCTGCAGTGCAAGATCACACCTGAGTTCCACAGGCGCTTGGGGTGTCTGAAATCACGTACCATCACCCTCTCTCCCTCTTTGAATTCTCTGACAGTCTTTGAGTGTCTGTCATGAGCTTTCTTCTGCTGTAGCTGGTGCTTTGCCACAGTGCTTGACAAGTCTGGTTTCAACAATGTCAGGCGGGTACGTGGTTGGCGTTTCAGAAACAGTTCAGCTGGTGTACGTTCTGTTACTGTGTGTGGTGTGTTACGGTA